>CM029017.1:64099337-64332698 GCA_016801055.1 Panax notoginseng | reverse complement strand
TAGATTTTGGTATAATCATGACTATGAGTTCCTTTGGCCAGTAGTGCAAAGTGTAATTGTTAACTGGTATGATCATGACCATTGAATTTATAATTGAATATCTTTAGCTTAAGTGTAAAGGTGAATTGATCAACATGGTTATAATTATTGTTTATATAATTCTGAAATGATTATATATTTCTTTGAGATATTATATATATTTGGCATATAGTGCAAATATGAACTGTTGATGAATATCATTGGCCCATAGTGCAAAGATGGACTGTGGTTGAATATCTTTGGCCAGTAGTGCAAAGTTGAATTGTTGATGAATATCTTTGGCCCGTAGTGCAAAGATGATATGTTGTTGAATATCTTTGGCAGTAGTGCAAAGATGAACATGCGTTGAGATGAACATGACCAACTGGTGATACAAATGAATATCTTTAGCCGTAGTGCAAAGATGAAGTTATTAGTATGATTATGAACATAAACTGTGATTTGGTGTAACCATGATCTTTGATGTTTCAGGTAAAGATAGGTGATGAAAATTATCTTCGTCCTGGATGAGAAGAGGAATTTAGAACTATAATTATGATTATGAGTTATTCATATGATTGTGGACCAGAATTGTTGATTGATGTTACAGGGATAAAACATTGTTGGTGGATTTTTACATGGAGAAGATAATAATAGACTTTGTAGTCTATTTGACTCTTTTAATGGATTGCTCGTTCCGCTGCAACTATGGTTGAAATTTTTATTATCTACCATATGTTCTAAATCTCTGATTTAATTTTGTTGAAGGCTATTGATAACTTATTTATCTTTAGTCATGATATTCTTTACTAGGCTAGTTGTGCTCACCATTCTGTTTCACAAATTCTTTCAGGTAATAAGAGTGTAGCTGGGTCGAGCGGGGGTAACAGGGGAATAGAACGGTGGTCATCATTTAGTAGTTATATTTGGTGAATCATCTAGGGTGAGCGAACCCAACGTTAAAAGGGTGTTTTGCCACTATCATACAAGATGTCTAATGACATACAACCTCGTGTCATCATAAGACAGGATTGTGCTCATTCACTTGCTGAGTATATTTACGAGCACTACCTATATAATCTTGGTGTTCGTTTAAAGTATAATTCTCAATTAGTGACAGTGGAGATAATGATAAGTCAAGAGAAGACTCACCATTGAGAAGAATATGATAGTAATCTTCTTCTCATTTTTTTTTTGGGTATATTGGGTCAACCAAAGATAATTCTGTGGCCATATGATATCTATCACAACCTAGAAGCATGGCCTCCCATGTACAAAGGTTTCCTTGAGCACTTCCAAAGATTCTAATTTCTAAAACAGTTTTTGACTATACCTTTATGTAAGGTGCCATTGTGAGGTGCTGTCCACGGTTGGGACATGAGTCACATTTGGTATATATTTGTATCCAAACTCACAGCATATGTGTTATTGTATTTTGCACAACAATTGTTGTAATAAAGTTGTAGTTATTTTCTGTACCATGTATTTGGCGACTCAGAATAGGTTGGATGGAATGTACCTATTTTGGGGTTGTCACAGTTAGTATCAGAGCTTAGGGATATGATCTCTGGCAGAGATCGGGAAATAGAACTAGGAGGGGAGAGATGAGTAAATCATTCGCTAGTGTGTCCTACCTAAACTTATTTGTTGGTCAGTCATAATATCGGGATATTATGTGATATGTTAATTTGTTCAATTAACCCTTGTTTTGAAGCTGTATTCTAGAATGATATCTTAAATACCGGTGATGAGCAATGGAGAATTCATGATGACAAGGAAGATGGAATCTGAAAGGAAGGTATTCTCAGCTCTTTGAAATACCAGGTACGTCAATTTTGAGGACGAAATTTCATAAGGAGGCGAGGTTATAAGACCCCAATTTATTAATGAATAAAATCAAATTTCCTCTTTTTATTATTGTGAATAATAAGGTGTTAATTTGATATAATATTTTGGTTATGGGTGAAATGTGTAAATTTTATAAAATAAGCAAGTGGTTATAAAATTTTCATTGTTGTCGGGGAATATTCGTTTAGTCGTGGAATATTCTTTCTGTCGGGAAATATTCGTACAACGGCGCAGCCATTTGTGGGCCCCATAACAGAATAACTATCGGATGAAGAAAACGACAAATTTGAGTTTTTATAAATAACGGCGTAGTTGTTACCGTTAACACTGTTAGAATACTTGGTGGGTAAAATACAGTAATACGCGTAGTTACACAGTAGTACACGGTATTGCACAGTATTTTTTCAATTATTGATTCTTACGTGAGAATGAACTACTTAATAATTGTTATAGTAATTTCTGTTCAATATTTTATTTTATTGAATCAATAATTGCGGCGTTGATATTTTATATTATTATTGTTTTAATAATTGTCACTACACAGTATCTCCATTATCAGATCAATAATTCATATTATTTGAATAATATTATTAGATAGCATTATTGGCAATGTCTAGAAAGTTCTGTCAAGGAGAGGTTTGGTCACCTAATTACGCTCCCGTAAGGAGAAATCCTTATCGGAAAGCCCCCTCTTTCCTGGGAACTGCTGGTTGTCATTATTGTGATTCTGTAATATTATTTGTGAATAATTAATTATTGATCTATATGATAATAAAATATTTATTTGATGTGGATATAAATGATGGATTTATTTATGTTGTTATAAATGAAGGAATTAATATTGAGGTATTTTATCAGTATTTTGTCGGATTGGAGGTATTAAAAGATCAAATCAGTGTTCTTACAGCTTTATTGTGTGAGTTTATTTTTTAATCTGACCGTTGGATCGTTGTGATTTTTGGATATGTTATACATATATAAGTTGAGTATATGTTCACAAATTTTGAACCGTTAAAAATGAACGAATGATTTGTTATGAATTTTAAGAGGTGATTGATTTGGAAATTAGGTTTATAAATGATTTTGGTAAAAAATTCTAGAAATGGGTGGGCTCCACTTTTGGTTGTTGGGAAGATGAATGATTTTGGTGGGTAGAATAGTAGCAGGTAAAGCCATCAGGTAGCAGGTCAAGTCTTTTTCGACGTGTTAACATTTTCCTACAAATAGATAGCTAAGTTAGAATTAAAATCACACCAGAATTTATACGTTTTCTCTCTTTTTCTCTCTAGATTATCGAGTGTATTTTGTGAGTATTTAGATACTTGGTGAGTTGCTATTCATCAGTACAAGTTTTCTTCCGCGTCATATGTGATATCCAGTCAGAAGTGCTGCTCTTTTGAGGTAAGGGATAGTAATGGATTTTAAGGGTTATTATATTTTTCAGTTCGTAATTCTTCTGACCTTCAGAAAATTCTGGAAAAATTTAAAATGATATTTTGATGAGTTTTATTGATTGTGTCAAAAATGGTGATTTTTGGATGTATAGATTAAGAGTTATGAATTTTACGGGGAAAGACTATTTTAAAAGTAACCGCTTATAACTCCTTGTGTTTAACTCCAAAATTGATGAAATTTTTATTGGGAGTACATCTATATCATATCAGTGTACTCTGTGAATTTTGAAATTTTTGGATAAAATTACAATTTATGATAAATGTCTAAATATTCGGCTGTTTTGGCCATATGAAAAATAGTAAATAAGTTTTAAAAATTCTGAGAAAAATATATGTTCAATATGGGACTATATTCTGTTAAATCTCAGAAAAGAAATATTTTTAAAACTGATTTGGTATTTTTCATGAAAATGGACTAGTTATGAGTAAATGAATTAAATATGTTATGTGAAGTAAGAAAATTGAAAAATAGGATTTTATGGCTTGAGAATCCTATATGAGGTATATGCAGATTTTTTATGCGGGTTTTGGTTATTGGTAATGAAATATTATGAGTTTGGCATTTTAAGATGATTAAATGCATTATTTAGTAAAGTGTATACAATTAAAATAAATTGTTTATAAGCTTAAGAAATATTATACTTTCAATATCATTATACCGAAATATTGGTATGGATTTTATTGTGGAATTTCTACCTTTTTCATGTCGAGTTACTATTCATGAATTACTATTCACGAGTTACTATTCACGAGTTACTACTCATGAGTTACTATTCACGAGTTACTATTTACGACAAAATTAATTTCTTTTTCTGACCAAATTATAGTTAATTTATGAATATTACTCTTGAGATTAAATCTATATGTTGATTATATTGATTTTATTATCATATATAACATTTTTATAACCCTAATGATGATATTTCTCTTTGACTTGAGTGTAAAGATTGATAGATTTTTGGTATGATCATGACTATAGGTTCCCTTTGGCCAGTAGTGCAAAGTTGAATTGTTGACTGGTATGATCATGACCATTGAATTTATAATTGAATATCTTTAACTTAAGTGCAAAGGTGAATTGATCAACATGGTTATAATTATTGTTTATATAAATTCTGAAATGATTATATATTTCTTTGAGATATTAATATATTTGGCCTATAGTGCAAATATGAACTATTGATGAATATCTTTGGCTCATAGTGCAAAGATGACATGCGGTTGTTGAATATCTTTGGCCAGTAGTGCAAAGATGAATTGTTGATGAATATCTTTGGCCCGTAGTGCAAAGATGACATGTTGTTGAATATCTTTGGCCAGTAGTGCAAAGATGAACAAGTGTTGAGATGAACATAACCAACTGGTGATACAAATGAATATCTTTGGCCGTTAGTGCAAAGATGAAGTTATTAGTATGATTATGAACATGAACTGTGTGATTTGGTGTAACCATGATCTTTGATGTTTCAGGTAAAGATAGGTGATGAAAATTATCTTCGTCCTGGATGAGAAGAGGAATTTAGAACTACAATTATGATTATGAGTTATTCATATGATTGTGGACCAGAATTGTTGATTGATGTTACAGAGATAAAATATTGTTGGTGGATTTTTAACATGGAGAAGATAATAAACTTTGTAGTCTATTTGACTCTTCTAATGGATTGCTCGTTCTGTTGCAACTATGGTTTAAATTTTTATCATCTACCATATGTTCTAAATCTCTGATTTAATTCTGTTGAAGGCTATTGATAACTTATTTATCTTTAGTCATGATATTCTTTACTGGGCTAGTTGTGCTCACCCTTCTGTTTCACAATTCTTTTCAGGTAATAAGAGTGTACCTGGGTCGAGCGGGGGTAACAGGGGAATAAAACGGTGGTCATCATTTAGTAGTTATATTTGGTGAATCATCTAGGGTGAAGCGAACCCAACGTTGAAAGGGTATTTTGCCACTATCATACAAGATGTCTAATGATATACAACCTCGTGTCATCATAAGACATGATTGTGCTCATCCACTTGCTAAGTATATTTACGAGCACTACCTATATAATCTTGGTGTTTGTTTGAAGTATAATTCTCAATTAGAGACAGTGGAGATAATGATAAGTCAAGAGAAGACTCACCATTGGGAAGAATATGATAGTAATCTTCTCGTTTTTCTTTGGGGTATATTGGGTCAACCAAGGATAATTCTGTGGCCATATGATATCTATCACAACCTAGAAGCATGGCCTCCCATGTACAAAGGTTTCCTTGAGCACTTCCCAAATATTCTAATTTCTAAAACAGTTTTTGACTATTCCTTTATGTAAGGTGTCATTGTGAGGTGCTGTCCACGGTTGGGACATAAGTCACATTTGGTATATATTTGTATCCAAACTCACAACATATGTGTTGTTGTATTTTACACGACAATTGTTGTAATAAAGTTGTAGTTGTTTTCTGTACCATGTATTTGGCGACTCAGAATATGTTGGATGGAATGGACTTATTTTGGGGTTGTCACAGTAGTAGTACTAATAATAATAATAATAATTTAAAAAAATAACATTAATAATAATAATAGTAGTACTAATAATAATAATAATAATAATAATAATAATAATAAAATTTAAAAAAATAACAGTAATAATAATAATAGTAGTACTAATAATAATAGTAATAATAATAATAATAATACTAATATAATAATAATAATAATAATAATAATAATAATAATAATAATAATAATAATAATAACAATAACAGTAATAATAATAATAATATACTACTATACTACTACTACTACTACTACTACTACTACTACTAATAATAATAATAATAATATAATAATAATAATATTAATAATAATTATAATAATTATTATATTATTATTATTATTATTATATTATTATTATTATTATTATTATCACGCAATTAATTATGTACGTTTGTGTATGTACCTACGTAACAGATCTAAGGAAAAGAGATCTGTTTTATCTTGAGGGAAACGATTTGTTCAGTTATAAATACTAATCCTTGCAAAATAATAACAACTAAACCCGTGTGCTCGGGTGGTCATTGGATCAATATTCCAAATTGGAGGTCTTAGGTTCGAATTTGTGCATTAACATATTTTTTGGGATGAAATTCAATATTCGCCACGTCAGCCCGTTTGGATATAAAATAAAATAAAAAATGCCCATGCAAATCTGCCACGTAGGCGTCACGTACGCAGGTCAACACACATATGGCTCCTGGGGCTCGAAGTCCAAATTTTTTAATAGAAAGGGGCTCAATTTGCGTTGACCAAAAGAAAATATCTCAATACCCAAAAACTCTTAAAGTTCAGTGGTCAACTTTGTATTTTACCCTTATAATATATTGTACTACTCTTCAAAAAGTCTACGCAATGAAAATTTTAATTAATTTAACGATATTTTAAACATGAACAAATGAAATGTTACATAAGATTAAAACTAAATTGTATGTAGTTAATAAGGCTATATATATATATATATATATATATATATATATATATATATATATGTAATAACCTTATTCGAATAAGGTTATTCAAATACAAATTTCAAATAGGAATATGAATTCGAATATATTTAAAAATTTTCGTTTTCATTGGTATTTTTGTTTGCGTATCATAGATTCATTTGTAATAGCTTATCAAATTCATAAACTTACAATAACTTCTCAAATTCGCAAACCAAATATGGTGTCCCTTTTTTCATATTCTTATTCTAATTAAAGTGATATATTATAATGATATAACTTAAAATTAATCAAATTATTATTATAAATATTGTCATTAAAATATGTCATATTTAAAATTTATCTAATAAATTATTTATAAATTTAGTTGTATTTTGCACCAGTTATTAAACTTATTTATTAAAAAATAAAGTTTAAGTTACTTTAAATAAACTATAATGAAGAGATTTTATATCTAGTTGTTCTATTATATCAATAATTGGTGATTATCGAGAGCATAAGTTAAAAAGCTACGAAGAGCTCTCGAGGGAAGTGTATACAAGTATCAGACTATATTTATTTACGTCTGAATGCATTTGAATGAGTTTGAATTTGACAAAATAAGTCATTTCAGACTATTTGTTTTACATTTGTTTGAGTCATAATTGAATTCTAATTGTTTGTTTTATTATTTATTTAAGTATATGCATATGTGTGCTCACTACAATAAATTAGGGCTCTTGCGAAAGAAATTTTGTGAGTGAATTATTTCCTTCTCAAATAAGCGTTTTTTGTGAGGGAGTAATGAAGAAATTTTTTATTTATGAAATAAATTTTATTCACAATATGTAATTAGTGACAATTATTTTGTTAGGGAAAAATTCTTCATTACTTTGCTTGAAGTAAATCTTAGAGATTCAATGATATATTTTCACAAAAATATTTTTAATTTTAAAGATAGATATTAAATTAATATAAAATAATTTTTAAAATTTTAAGTATATATTCTATTAATGGTACATGCTAATCATTTTAATTACATTAACTAAAGTTTAAAATTATAAACTATATTTAGTATACATTGAGAATTTAACAACATATTTTAAAGTTACTAATATTTAACTAGGGAAATTGATATTTTCATAAGAAAATTTGATAGTTCTTCAAGTCTCTTATCACATGAATTAGTAAATGAGACCCACATTTATGTGAATAAAAATTTGTAAAAATATTAAAATTGTTTTGTAGAAATAACAATTCCTTTTAACCAATAAGAATTTAATATATTTTAAAAGGGCTAGTATTTTGGAATTTAACATAATTTTTTGTTGCCATCAATTTTTTTATTCAAAAAAAGTAATTATTTATCAAATTATAAGAAAAAGTCTCTCCTGCAAAAACAACTTTTTTTTCCTACAATCAACTCCTTTTTTTAAGTACAGTTTGGAGCTTTTGTTGGTTGTTGCTAGGAGTGAGCAAAAAACGGATAAAACTGAAATATCGAACCGGACCGAAATTTTTTAACCGAGTTATTTTGATTTTTCAGTTTTTTTTTATAATTTTAATTATATCCAAATTATTACTCAGTATTCAATTACGGTTTCGGTTTTCAAAGTATCCGAATAACCGAACCTTAATACTAAAAAAAAATTAATTTTATAATATTATTATTATCTACTATCTAAGACTATGAGTCTATGACCGAGTCCATTTCAGATCCCATATTGCCCTAGCCCTTAGCCCGCTCCTCAGCCTCTTCTCTTAAGTCTTCACTTTTGCCTCTTGAGTCTTGAGTCTTGCCAGTTGCTTCTGCCCTCTTGAGTCTCGACCGTCGCCTCTCTCTGGCCTCCGCCTCTCGGCTCTCAAACGCGCCTCGGCCGACGGCCTCTTGAGTCTCGAAATTGGTATGTTTGTGTTGTTAGTTGTTACTTGTTATATACGTTGATACTTACATCTGATTTGATTTGAACCCTTTTACGGGTTATTCGATCATTTAGACGATGTCTTGTTATTGATTCAAGAACACTTTTACGGGTTATTCGATCATTTTGAGTTAGGCTTATGATTGTGGAGTTGGTTGCTTGTGTTTAGGATTTCTGTTAGTCTTTCTGTTAGAATAAAACTCTAGTTACTGGAGTTGTTATCTTTTGACTAATTCTTTGTTGCATTTACCACGTAGCTTAGATCGTGCTATTGTGGGCTGTTTTCTCGTTTTCTGTTAGGTGTTGTTGTTAGGCTATTTAAGCCAGAACACAGCTTGAATAATACCAAGTCATTCATTTAGTTTGTTCTGAGTTCTTGATCTCTTGCTTTCATATTAGATCATAGTATTCCTAACATTCTGGTATCAGAGCCCCCACTGGGCCTAAGAAGAAAAGAAAGCCGCAGTCTTTCGAGTGACTTACAAACACAAAAGTGAGAGAGAGATATGACGAGTGAAGGAAACTTTGTCCAACCAGCAATACCTCGGTTCGATGGTCACTACGATCATTGGGCTATGTTGATGGAAAATTTCCTTAGATCCAAAGAATATTGGAACATGGTGGAAACAGGATATACGGAGCCAGAAGCTGGAGCAGCCATGACCTTGAGGAGTTAAGACTGAAGGATCTAAAGGTAAAGAATTACCTTTTTCAAGCAATTGACAAAACCATCCTGGAGACCATCTTGCAGAAGGACACCTCGAAGCAAATCTGGGATTCTATGAAGAGGAAATACGAAGGGAACACAAGAGTGAAGCGTTCAATTCTCCAAGGACTGAGGAAAGATTTTGAAATCCTCCAAATGAAAGCAGGTGAGAATGTCAATGATTATTTTGCTCGAGTTATGTCTGTTGCCAATAAAATGCGGGTGTATGGTGAGCAGATGAGGGATGTGACAATTGTGGAAAAGATTCTTAGATCCTTGACTGACAAATTTAATTACATAGTTTGTTCAATCGAGGAGTCTAAGGATATAGATAAACTTTCAGTCGATGAACTGCAAAGTTCATTGATAGTACATGAACAGAAATTCCACAGGAGCAATGGGGAGGAACAAGCTCTAAAAGTGACCGCTGAAGATAGATTTGGAGGAAGAGGACGTGGAAGAAACACTTTTAGAGGAAGAGGTAGAGGCAGAGGGCGCCAAATCTTCAACAAAGCTTCAGTTGAATGTTACAAATGCCATAAACTTGGTCATTTTCAATCTGAATGTCCAACTTGGGATAAAGAGGCAAACTATGCGAATCTAGATGAGGAAGCAGAAATGCTTCTTATGTCGTATGTGGAACTGAATGAAGCAAAACGACAAGATGCATGGTTCCTGGACTCAGGGTGTTCTAATCACATGTGTGGTGACAAAACTATGTTCAGTGAGATGAATGAAAGCTTTAGACATCTAGTGAAGCTGGGAAACAATACAAGGATGAATGTGCTTGGAAAAGGGAATGTAAGGCTGCATTTGAATGGTTTGAATCATGTGATCACAGAGGTATTTTATGTTCCTGAATTGAAGAACAATCTCTTAAGTATTGGATAGCTTCAGGAGAAAGGATTAACAATCTTAATCCAGGGAGGAATGTGCAAAATCTACCATCCAAATAGAGGGTTGATCATTCAAACCAACATGACAGCAAATAAAATGTTCATCCTGTTGGCCAAATCACAAGCTAAGAAGGCCAACTGCTTTCACACAACTGCGCAAGACCTTTCTCATCTTTGGCATCGCAGATATGGCCATATAAGCCACAAAGGTTTGAGAACTTTGCAATTTAAGAAGATGGTGCATGGGTTGCCCCAACTCTCTGCCTCAACAGTGGTGTGCACGGACTGTATGATTGGAAAGCAGCATCGAGATCCCATACTGAAAAAGAGTACATGGAGAGCAACACAGAGATTGCAACTAATCCATGCAGACATCTGTGGTCCGATTACTCCTACATCTAACAGCAAGAAAAGGTATTCCTTATGCTTTATTGATGATTACAGTAGAAAAGCATGGGTTTACTTTCTAGTAGAGAAGTCAGAAGCTTTAAATTCTTTCCAATGCTTTAAGAATCTTGTTGAGAAAGAGACCAGTCTGTTCATTAAGTGCTTGCGCACTGATAGAGGAGGAGAATTCAACTCAGAGGAATTTAATGAATTTTGCAAGCAGAATGGAATTAAGAGGCAACTGACTACAGCTTACACTCCTCAACAAAATGGAGTCGCCGAAAGGAAGAACAGAACTGTGATGAATATTGTCCGATCTATGCTTTCAGAAAAGAAGATTCCTAAAAACTTCTGGCCTGAAGCAGTAAATTGGACTATGTATGTGTTGAATAGGTGTCCAACCCTAGCCGTTAAAAATATAACTCCGGAAGAAGCTTGGAGTGGAGTAAAGCCCTCAGTTGAGCACTTCAGGGTATTTGGTTGTGTGGGACATGTTCATGTGCCAGATGCAAGGAGAACCAAGCTTGAAAATAAAAGCCTCAGTTGTGTGTTATTGGGAGTTAGTGAAGAGTCGAAAGCCTACCGGTTATATGATCCTATCTCTAAAAAGATTGTAATTAGTAGGGATGTGATTTTTGAGGAAGAGAGACAGTGGGATTGGGATGCTAGTTATGAAGAACAACTGTTAATGGATTTGGAATGGAGCGATGATGAGATTAATACATATGTGAATGAGGATGATGAAGCGGTCAGTGAAGATGGAGAAATTGGTAATGATGAAATTGGAGGAGTGGGAAATGCTTCTCCTAATTCTGCAAATGAAGAAGACAATAATGAAGGTAAAGGAAGAGTTAGGCAGCCTCCTATTTGGATGAGGGACTATGTTAGTGGAGAAGGACTATCAGAAGAAGAAAATGAGATTAACATGGCAGTGGTGGCGTCAACAGATCCTGTGCATTTTGAGGAAGCAGTGAAGAGTTCAAGATGAAGGATGGCTATGGATTCTGAGATCAAGTCAATTGAGAAGAATCAAACTTGGAAGCTTACTGAGTTGCCGGTTGGAGCCAAAAAGATTGGAGTCAAATGGATTTACAAAACTAAGCTCAATGAGGTTGGAGAAATGGAAAAATATAAAGCTCGTCTAGTGGCAAAAGGATACTCTCAACAATATGGAGTGGACTACACGGAGGTATTTGCACCAGTGGCGAGAATGGATACAGTTGGAATGATTATAGCTCTTGCAGCACAGAGAAGTTGGAGGATTTATCAGTTAGATGTAAAATCTGCTTTTCTTCATGGTGAGCTGAATGAAGATGTATATGTGGAACAGCCAAGAGGATATGAAAAGAAGGGAAGTGAGCACAAAGTTTACAAGTTGCAAAAGGCTTTATATGGACTAAAACAAGCTCCACGAGCTTGGTTAGTCGAATTGAAGCTTATTTCATTGGTGAAGGATTCCAAAAGTGCCATACTGAGCAGACATTATTTACCAAATGGAGCAAGGAAGGTAAAATTCTAATTGTTAGTGTTTGTGGATGATCTTATCTTTACTGGTAATGATGAGTTTATGATGTCTGAATTTAAAAATTCAATGATGAGTGAATTCGATATGACTGATTTGGGGAGAATGAGATTTTTCTTGGGTATTGAAGTGTTGCAAAAATCTGATGGCATCTACATTTATCAAAGAAAATATGCCATGGAGGTTTTGAAACGTTTTGGTATGTTGGGGAGCAATTCAGTGAGGAGTCCGATTGTGCCGGGGTTTAAGATGTGCAAAGATGAATATGGGACCAAAGTAGATGAGACGTATTACAAGCAGATTGTGGGAAGTCTTATGTATCTCACTGCCACTCGACCAGATATGATGTTTGTTGTGAGTATAATTAGTAGGTACATGTCAAAACCTACAGAGCTACATCTACAGATTGCCAAAAGAGCATTGAGGTATTTGAAAGGTACTGTCAACTATGGGATTTTATACAAGAAGGGAGGAGAAGAAGAACTGTTAGCATTCACAGACAGTGACTATGCTGGTGATGTGGATGATCGAAAGAGCACATCTGGTTATGTCTTCTTGATGAGTTCTGGTGCAGTTTCATGGTCTTCAAGATAGCAGCCCATAGTTACTCTATCATCTACAGAAGCAGAGTTTGTGGCAGCTGCAGCATGTGCATGTCAGGCAATTTGGATGAGAGGAATTTTGAAGAAATTGGGTCATTTACAAGAAGGTTGCACCACTGTGATGTGTGATAATAGCTCAACTATCAAGCTCTCTAAAAATCCAGTCATGCATGGTCGAAGCAAGCACATTGATGTGCGTTTTCATTTCTTGCGAGATCTTACTAAGGACGGTGTTGTTGAATTAGTTCACTGTGGAACTCAAGATCAAGTGGCTGATTTGATGACCAAGCCATTGAAGCTGGATGCATTTAAGAAGCTTCGAGAGCAACTGGGAGTATATGAAGTCTCTGATATAAACTAATTGCTTTACAGCAGTTAGTTTAAGGGAGGAATTGTGGAGTTGGTTGCTTGTGTTTAGGATTTCTGTTAGTCTTTCTGTTAGAATAAAACTCTAGTTACTGGAGTTGTTATCTTTTGACTAATTCTTTGTTGCATTTATCACGTAGCTTAGATCGTGCTATTGTGGGCTGTTTTCTCGTTTTCTGTTAGGTGTTGTTGTTAGGCTATTTAAGCCAGAACACAGCTTGAATAATACCAAGTCATTCATTTAGTTTGTTCTGAGTTCTTGATCTCTTGCTTTCATATTAGATCATAGTATTCCTAACAATGATTTCTAAGGTGGGTAATCTTTTGATTCTTTCATAAATTTGGATTTTTTTTTCTGACTTGGGTATTGTGAATTATGGGTGTTTCTTATTTTGGTTTGATAATTGCCACAAGTCTGAGCTTTTCATTGAGCCATGTTTTAGACCTTGATGATCTATGGTGGAGTCTTGGATTTCTTGTTTTTTTTTTTTGGGATCTTTATTATATAATTCCATGGATTGGGATAATGTGAGATTTTAATTTGTTGGCTTTGTTAAGTTGGACCTTTTAATTGACAGTTACTATGCAATGACAGCTATAATTTTGATTATAATGGTTTTGAAAATTGATGGTGTTATGCTATGAAGCACAATTTATTGCAGAAAGCTACATTCTTTGCATGTCAGGGGTCTATCCTTAATTCCTTATATATATAAACAACTATTTTCCAGATACATACTATATACATATAATTAAACCAATTTTGTTGAAATTTCCTTTTTCTGCTTTACACATCAAAATTTATTTAATTTTTGTAGTTTTAAACCAGTATTAGCAAGCGTGCAAAAAATAAATAAATAGTACAACCCTATATACACAGGGCCAGGATTTTATTTGTTCCATGTGTGATGTGGCTGTTGATTTGATTGCCAAATTGCAAAGATGTTGTGGAGATATTGTTGGTCTCTTTTACTTTCACACTTGGTTAGATTCAAAATTTGATATCATGAACTGGTGAAGGTTAATTAATTATTTTCGATGACTATGTTTACTGAGTTGTAAAAAATTTCATCTCAAGTTACAGCTATGTATTTCCTTGAACTAGTTTGTCCATTTAAGTTATTAAGCTTGTTATCACTATATATTTTTTTACTCTGTGACAAAACTAGATTACTCTGTGACCCATTCTGTTGCTTCATTCTAGGATTTTGGCTAATTACTTGGCACTACAGCTAATTCTTATACAAAGTAAAAATGACTGCTTGATCTATACATCTCATTATTTTTACTTGGTCATACTAAAACTTACTAGTTGGAGAGAACACAAGTTAGTACCAATAACATTTATATGCATCTAGAGTAGAGGCTATTAATTTGTAGAATAACAGATCTTAAAGGTTAGTATAATTCATGGTGTAGAAGTAGTTTCTTTCAAAACTTTCCTTTCACTGATTAACTATTTTGCTTTGCATTACTTTTTCTAATTTATTTGTTGTTAATTGGTGTGGCAGAAATGATACATTGTTCTGTGCCTCTTTATTTGTAGACATTTAGATAGTTCAATCTAATATCTCTTTCTCCTATGAGTCATTTTCACTTAAAACACTTATTTAGTTGAATCTCTTCCTTAGTAGTAACCAATATCAGAGTCCTTACAAGTTACAATAATACATGATATAATGAAACTTATTCTTATTGTTAGGTAGCAAGTGCACTGAATATGCGGTAGCAAGTAACTTGTAGGAAACATGAAATGCACCTCAATTTTGGCCTAATATCTCATATATGGGTGGTGAAAGCGCGTATCAAATTCTGGTTTATCATGTTCATGTATAGCTGTTGCAATGGTGAAAATGAGATTTCCAGTGTGTGGGTATTGCTATCCTTTACTTTTCAATTTACTTGGGGTGGTATTCTTTTCAGGTTTCAATTCCTTCCAACTTCTTTTGGACAGTATTTTCAGCTTATGTTCACATGTTTATGGCTTCTTATTGTTGCTGCCTGAAGTATAGTGTTTTTTAATATCATTAAAGCCTAAAATCTTTCAGAATATACGTTAAGATCTTGTCTCTTTGCTGTTCTAATATGATCTGGTTTGAATGGTGGCTGGGTCTGCTGCTGCAATGCTATTTTGAGACTGGGTTTGGCTGGGTCTGTTTTGCTGTTGTCTGGCTACTTTGTTGTTGGGCTGCTGGTTGTGCTGTTAGTGCAGTTAGTCTCTGTCTCTATTGCTTGTCTGTTAGGCTATATGAGCCACTTTTGATGTTCTTATTGATCTTTCGTCTCAATAGCCTTAACTGTAGAGTATACAGGTAAAACAATTCCAACAGAGCAACTGCACATTTAAAAGAAACCACAAATATTGCTGAGCTAACCCAATATGAAAGAAGTTTAGGGAGGGTGGTATAGTATTCCTTTGAATCATAAAGTTTCACAGAAAAATATTGATAAAGGCATATCAAGGATATTCGCATTCAAATTTGAAAATAAACTGATTTTGAATTTTCCGCTCACCCTAATAAATTATGTGGGCCGTCTAAAATTTGGGATAAATCCCACTGTCCATGTTGTGTCGGAGGCACATGACACAACTAATATATATATATATATATATATATATATATATATATATATATATACTTTTTTCGTGAGAAAAATTGTAGTAAACAAATTAATTAAAAGCTCACCCGAAGAAAAGGAAAGGAAGTGTTTGATTTCAACAACCATAGAGAATTTTAGTTTTTTATTACAAATGTTGCCTCTTTCTATATCTCTCATGCTGGAAAAGAGCTGGAAATCTTACTAATATCGGTGAATAATTTGATTTGAATACGAAATTTCTTCATGCTCGATCACTGTTTTCAGTTTTACTGTGAAATTGCAGATACTGATATTAAAATTATCTAATGGCTCTACTTGGATCCAGCATTGCAAGTGAGGTAATGCATTATTTTCTTAACCAATTCAATTCAATAGTATCATCATTATTTCATAATTGAAAGAGATTCTGAAGTCACAGTAATATATTAATCACTCTATAGAATGTATGTCGATGTTTGTAAAATTGTTTATATAGCAAAAGATACTTGAGAATTTAGATCAATTTACATCTCTTTTCATTTAAAGCAAATTACTCGTCCATATTAAGCATGAAATAAATAATATCATTAAAATTCTGGAAATCATTAAAGTGCTAGTGTATGCAATTTAAAACTAATACAACAAGTTGTTATATTGTGTTTTTAAAATAATCTGAGTGGTTTTGATGATCGACACTCAAAAAGTATGATTCTATAATGTGTGAAATTATTAGTTTCAGGATTACTGCTATATCTAAAACTATGTTTATGGACTGTTAATAGTAGTTGCGTTGTTTTCTATGAAGTTTTGATTGTTGTCTATTGTGGTTTGTAAATAAAAGTTTGGCTGAAAGGTCTAAATCATAGGTATATCTCTGGTTAATAACGACTCCAACTAAAGGAGCTGAAGGACGTGACGTATATAACTTCTCCGTTGATTGGTTTTGGAAAATGATGATGCAAAATAACTAAAATGGTGTTATAAGTTAAGTAATTACTTTCACTAGGGTTATTATAGAGATTGGCTAAATTTTTGGACTATTACAGTCTTGGATAGGGTGACTTGTTCTTTATAAAACCTTTTTGTTATGATTATGTTATTATTGAAGATAATGTATTTTGAGCTAATTTATACAACTTGCTTTTATTAGCTTCTGCAAGTGCAAGAGTGGTAACTAGGGTGATTCTATTGTTTTGAGGAATAATAATCTGTGTGAATTTCAGTACTTTGAGAACTATATTATTATATTATTCTTTTCATGCAGGTTGGGCTGCGGTTACTTCTTTGCCCACTTAATTCAAAAATTGTGATGTGAACAACATGGCAAATGTTAATATTGTGCAGTTGGCTATCTGAACTTGTGAAGCTAGAGCCAAACTGTGGCTCAAACAATGTGAAAGATAAAATCTTTCTTAGATATTTGGGTAGTGCTATTGGTAAAACTCATAAGGAGAATGTATGTATTTCGTGCTATGATATGAAAATTTTGGAATTCATTTTTGGGAACACCTATCCTCGTAGATTGGTACTCTAGTGGTGGAAAACATAAAGCATCTTTGGCTTTTTTGCATGATTGTTTCATAGTAGTTCAGTAACTTGGGGGCAAATTTAGCAGTAAGCCCTCAGTTCTGTTATGTTCTTGTCAAGTGGCATTTAGAAAATGGCATGTTTCAAATCAATATACTAACATTCCCTTATATTGACCAAAAAAAGAAGTGGCATGTTTGGTGCTTACTTGATCAGGCGCTTTATCCTTTCCTGAAGCAACTCTTAGACATAGTACAATAGGATAATCTTTTAGGTTGAATTTTAATTCTACTGCCTTTGTGATAATTTTTTTACAATATACTTTTATCATGTTTGTTTTGTGAATGATTATTTTATTCAGCTCTAACAATGTGTGGTTTACTGAGCTATATCTTGATAGGCATGTGGAAGGCAAAAACCTTGTTAGAATTGTTTGGAGTTTATCAACATTTCATGCATACGTCAGTTATCATGTTAAGGTAAGATTTTTCTGCACCTATATTGTCAAGTTTATACAATTTATTTTCTTCTATTATCTTAACCCCAGTCTTTTGGAGATATAATATATTTCAGTCATTGGAGCATTTCTGAAATTGGGGCCTCGAAGATAATTCACATTTACTAATAATTTGTTGTTCGTGTCTAGTTACTTGTGCAAATCATTTTTAGAATTTTCTAGCACCATAAGCTTTAACTTATGGATCAATGAATTAAATAAGGTAGAAAATGTTAGGAGATTCAAAGGAAGGCCAGAGCAATATGATATGAAGCTTCAAAAAAGTTTTAATTTCTTCATTCAAACAACGATATGATTTGCATGGAACAGACTGAAGAAGACAGATCCATGCTGTGACCTGAAGTAGTTGACTTATGTCTAATGGAGTTAAACTCTTGCATGGCCCTCTATTTTTTTCCTGACTTGCTATTATTTTTAAATATGTGCAGGAAGACTGCGTCTACGACCTGCCTTACAATACTGGGTATCAAATTTTCGTGCTACGTTTACGGAAGACAAGGGACGAAATTATGAAGTGTACTCTCTCTATATATATAGATATATACTTTGATTGAAGAACTGTGGTAGCTTTAGATGGTTAATTATAAAGATAATGAATGATTATGTAGTGGATGATTTTATTAAGTTAATAATATTTTAGTTTTTTGTATTTTTGCCATTATTTGCTATGGGGACATTGAGCCAGTCAGGTACACAAAAAGAATGTCAAATTTTGATTTGGCAATAATATAATTCGTTACCAAATCATTGAACAAGTTTTAATATAGCAACAATTTTTTATACATTTAGCAACAAATTTTTGTCGCTAATGACATTAAAAACTTTATATTTGACAATGAAAAATTAACATAATAACAACGGAGAGGATATTGTTGCTAATACTAAAATAAAAGGTAACATTTTTTATCGTTACAAATTATATCAACTTTTGTTGCACATATAAAAAAACGATAACAAATAATGTCGTTGCTAATCGACGACTTTCGTTGCTATTGAAAAATAACCAGCAACAAATATTTTCGTTGCTGATTCAGCATAATGTCGTTGCCAAATAATATAATCAGCAACGAAAATCGTTGCTAAAAAGTTTACATTCCGCAACGAAAGCAAGCTTAAGCAACAATTTTCATAATTTACTGCAACATAAAATGTCTTTGCAAAATACTGTCAATTGCAACGAAAATGCATGGTCGTTGCAAAAAAAAGAGTTCGTTTCGTTGCCAATTAGCAGACTTTTGCAACGAAATGGGCTTTTCAGCAATGAAATTTTAATTATTATGCAACAATACATTTTGTTGCTAAAGGATAGATGTGTCTGTACGAAAGCCAAATTTCGTTGTAAAATGTATTACTTTTGGCAACGAAAAAAATACGTTCGTTGTGGAACAATTAGCAACGCTCATTTCGCAACGAAAGACGCAGCGACAGTAAAGTCGTTGCCAAAATCCTTTTGCAACAAAATTTGGCACCTTTAGCAACGAAAATCGGTTGTTGCTAAAGTCCCATTTTTTTGTAGTGTATTGACTGCGGCTAGTTGGGTACGCTTCACAGACTCCCACCAGTAGTCTGCCTCACCACGGAACATAAAGGTGGCGAATGGAACCTTTTGTTCCTCTGTGCATCCCAAGACATCAAATATCTTGGCAATTTGTTTAACCCACATTTTTGCCTTGATCGGATCCGGCTTTCCCATAAATTCTGGTGGTCCCAACTCTTTGAACTGCTTGGATGTGACAAGTCGCGCGTTGCTATCATTTCCATTCGTATTTTGTACACGAGTCTCCCTCGTCTGATTTTGCATAAACTGCAAAAAACTTCTAAACATTCCATCATTCATCGTTTGTTCGGTAGTGTTATTTATGTAACGCCCGAGAATTTTGAATTTTCAATGAATTAAATTTTTATTTGAATATGTGGATTAAATGAATTTAATTAAATTATTATGTGAGTAAGATGTTCGAAGGTCGTTCTATGACCTAGAATACGTGAATGTGGTTAATATTCTGGCTTTGTGCTAGGATTAGTTGTTGTGAATTATCAAGACGAAAACGAAGGTTTTCTGAGAAGTTTTCTGTAAAAACACTATTCATCCGTTTTCATTCGGAGCTTAGGCTTGGAATTCCGAGAAATGCGTAATGATAGAATAGGAAGATGAGATGGAATATGTGATAATATTTCAGTTATGATGAAAACGAAGTTTTCGCTTACAGACTTAAAACCTAAGGGTTTGTGAAAAAGATTTTTGAAAGGGAAATGCAATGTGTATAGTCGTTTCGATTATTATACTAGTATGAATACGAGTATTATACTAGTATGAATACGAGTATGGTACGAAGAATAGTACGATGTATAATACGAATATTGTATGAGTACTAGACGAAGAGGATACGGAAGTTATACGCGTAGAATACGTGAAGTATTAATGGTATATGAGTTAAGGATTTTATACAATCCAATTGGACTTGGATTAATAGCAAGCCCAATGAATTAAGTATGCAAGCCCATGTTAAGGCCCATTATTAATTAATGTCAAGCCCAATCCAAAGAATTAAACCGTGGGTCGAACCGGTGGGTCACGGGATGGGTAAAACCTATGGGGCAACCCATGGGATGAACCAAGGGAGAGTGGACCGACCACTTGATGGCCAAGTAAAGGCAAAACTTGACCACCAAGTACTTTACTTGGTGCCTAAGTTGATTAAGGAGGTGGATTAGTAAGGAGGTGCCATGTTGACCATTTTGCCCTCATGTTGGTTGCCTATAAATATAAGGCTTGTGTTGGTCATTTGATGTTTTACAAAGCTTGACCAATATATATTGAGAGGGAGAAAGAGCTAGAAACATAGAATCACTCTACTTCCAAGCAAACCATTAGACGTTTATCAAGAACGTGAAGTACGTCAAAGGTAAATTCTCATAAACCGTAATCTTCATCTTTTTCGATTTCTTTCTCGTAGAAGAATTGTAGATTGGTGGAACATGTTTATTGAGGAGATATAAGGATGTCTATTAATGATCAAATCATTGATAGGTCATGACCGAATAGAAATCATTAGATTTACGTAGGTTAAAAACCGAGGAAAGACATGAATGTGAACTTTGTTATGAACGAACGATTTGAAAACCGTTATAGGCAAGGAATGTGCCTAATGATTGGTTAGGATGTAAATATGAAGTCCATGGAGTATTCCATGTGATTTGGCTTAGAGAACATTAATAACGAAGTTATGGCGAATTTTACGGAAATAGACGTTAAACGTCGAAAACGTGAAAAGTCCGGATTAAAGGTCAAAAGTTGCCATGTGACTTGAAAACGTTGGTTTCCAATGTCAACACGTGAGATAAGGTAATTAAGAGTCGTGGGCGAAAGAATCGTCGAATTCTGAATTATAATGAAGAGAACGAGTATTGAACGGTCGAAAACGTTAAACGAACGCTCAAAAATGAACTCAAAGGTGAATTTCGAGTTAACGGATTCGAAAGTATGAAATTCTTATATGAACACGTAAAGGATGTAATTTGTGACTTGTAGGAGTTCGAATGGATCAATTCGGATGTAAAACGAACAAATTAGGAAGCTAGGAGTTTCGTTAGAAAAATAAACTGGTTTGACCGACTGGTGCACAGGGGCGGCGCCGTAGCGCCAAACCTAGTGTTAATGGTCACGCCGCAGTGCCAAGTATTGCCGAGAGAAAGCCAAAACCTACTGAAGTTTCGTGCCGCAGTGCGAAAGTTAGCACAAGGACTCGCGCCGCAGCGCCGAGTCCGGGCAAAACCTCTGGAGTCTGGTGCCGCAGCGCCACTGTAATGTAAGGGATGCCGCGTCGCAGCACTGGCAGTAGAAAAATGATGACCAAGTTAGTTTTTGTTCCATTTTGAATGTTGACCTAAAGTAAGACATTGAAGGTACTTAATGTACATGATAAAACTTACCTTAAATCACTTATAAGGTGTTACTACAAGAAGATCTAGTAAGCTTTAATAGAAATTAAACGCAGAACACAAAGACGTAATAAGTGAACCGTGAATGACGTTCAACGTTGGTAGTTAACCAAAAACGTAACGAAGTATAGAAGGTCGAATCGACTTTAAAAATAAAGTTAATTCAAATAAAACATACTCCCTCCTATTCAGATTAAATGTCTTTTTAGAGAGTTTTATTTTATTCTATATAAGTGTCGTTTTGGAATCCCTATGCAATATTGCACTATTTTTTCCTAATTTACCCATCTATTTAATATGCTTAGTAAATGCAATTCCATGGACCATTGTGGAGAGAGAAATAATTAATTAGGGATACAAAAGACATTTTGTGTTATTTCTTAATAAGTTTGCTTAACTCTAAAAAGACATTTAATCTGAATAGGAGGGAGTAGAAGAGAAAGAAGTTGGTTAGAAACGTAAAGTTAGTTTGTTTGATAACTAATTACAGTATGCTATGTGAATGTATAATGTAGATCCTATAAAGACTGAGAATAGTTGAATTATAAATTTGAAGACGCTTGAAGGCAAGTCTTTCTTAACTCTTGTCTAACCTCCGTGTTAGCCAAGTTTTATATGATGCATGTTTTGAAATGCATGAATGGCTCTAAAGAAAGAGTCGATGCCTATTTTAACTCGGCTAGACTGGTATTGAAGAATGGATTGATTTGTTTACAATTCTTTCGATATAGAACTGTTAACGCTATCCTATGCCAAGTATTTAGTACGGATGAGAAGGTAAGTTTGTCTATGTACAAACAAAAAGTATTTTTCATCGATTATTAGATGGGCACGCGAGGTTGCCAAATGTTGAACGTAAATACGTTTAACAGAAGAGTGTTGATCAACATAGAGTACAATAGGCTGATCACCTAGAAGTGCTCGTAAGTAAAGACGGATGGATGGCCTTAGTGCCGGATGTCCTTTTCAAGTATGAAAACGAAAAGAGTATGTTCATGGTCTATTGACCGGTTCATCATTCCTAAGCTATTATATATACTCTGGAATTGTTGTATGAGAAGTATTAATCAAATGTTTCATAATGCTTCGTAGATAATTGTTCAGATATGGAAAATAAAGCATGTAATTGTTGATGTGATATTCATATGATTCGTTGTTAAGACTTGCTGAGCTAGTTATGCTCATTCTTGCTTGAACCATATGTTTGCAGCTAAAGCCGAACGAATTGAGAGTTCTAAGAGAGATAAAGGCAAAGCTAAGATGGACAATTAATCATCCTGTAATAGACTAGTATATTCGTATGTAATGTACTTATGAAGAACAACGAATATATTCGGTTATGAACCTGGGAAAGGATTTATTACAAATGTAATACAAAGATAGTAATTACACTCATTTTGTTGTTATTTTAATGGAATGATTGTATGAATTGTAGTATCGTGGATACCCAGATTTGGGGGCGTCACAGTTTACAGGAGGAATATTGCCTTCCTGTTGTACGTTCCCCTGGTTGGTGATTAAAGGTGTCTCCACGGTCTCATTCACTCTATTGTTAACATTCTCAGCTGTCATTCTCAAATACTGCCGTAAAATAAGGGTTAATTAAAGAAATTGACATACCACATAATACCTCTATATTATGACCGACCAACAAATAAGCTTAGGTAGGACACACTAGCTAAGGATTTACTCGTCTCTCCCCTCCTAGTTCTATTCCCCGATCTCCGCCAGAGACCATATCCCTAAGCTCTGATACCAACTGTGACGCCCCCAAAATAGGCATACATCACCCATTCTGAGTCGCCAAATACATGGTAAAGAAACAACTACAACTTCATTAATACAATTATCGCACAAAATACGACAACACATACACTGTGAGTATAAATACAAATATTGTCTTCTAGACAATATCCACATTAAGATAAAGTCCTCATTACAATTGTTGATGCACTATTTTACAAAATAGTGAGAACTGCTAAAACAACTATCTTGAACCATCACTCCATACCCCAGCTAGTTCCTGCTAAATTCTCACCTCCTGAGAAGAAAAATGGAACAAAAAGGAAAAGGGTAAGCTCAACTAGCCCAGTAAAGAATATTATGACTAAGATAATGAACAACAAATTATCGTTAGCCTTCAACGAATCAGATAAAATATAATGCACAACAAGTTTCAGATCAATATTCGCAGCGAAAATAACAATTCATTAGAAGAGTTTAGTAGAGAATGAAATCTACTATCATCTATGAATTTAAAAGTCCATCATCAATATTTTATCCATGTAACATCAATCAATATACATTTTGAATCAAATATTCATCTTTGCACTTCGGGCCAAATATATTCATTTGTATCACCAGTTGGTCATGTTCATCTCAACACCTGTCCTTCTTTACACTACGGGCCAAAGATATTCATCAGGTAATCATTCATCTTTGTACTACAGGCCAAAGATATTCATCAAGTATCACCATTAAGGACCGAGGATGATGAAAAATATTTTAAAGAATGAATCCAGTAAAATAAAAGGACAAAGATTAGGGATTTGTACTTTAAATAATTCAAGTTTAAAAATGCTCCATAATAAACCATAGTGGAGTAAAATTCAAGAATGAAGATCAAAACATGGATACAATCAAAGATAGTAACCATAATAGACATCTTGGACAAAGAAGAGAAAATTTTATTTTTCGGTGAATAGTGTCGTATACGTGAATAGTGTCATATACGTGAATAGTAACCCCGCCACAAAAAGGTAAAAATTCTACAATAAAATTCATACCAATATTTCGGCATAATGATATTGAAAAAAATAATATCATTTACGAAGAATATAACATCCCTTACCTCAAAAGAACAGTACTTCTGACTGGAATATCGGATATAATGTTGAAGGAAACTTGCACTGAATAGCAACTCTCAAAGCATCTAAATACTCATAAAATACACTCGATAATATAGAGAGAGAAAACTTACGATTCTGGTGTGATTTTCAATCCTAACTAAGCACCTTATTTATAAAAAAATGCTAAAACGCCAAAGCAGAATAAATTAATAAAATAATAATTTTCCATAACAAATTTCAAGCACGCCACTTGACCAGCACTCTACTTTTGAAAAACCAATTCAACACATGTTTCCACCAAAAACAAAAGTGGGGCCCACCCATGTTTTAAATAAAAATATTTATTTCTGAAACTTCAATAATTCATAATAAATATCCCTTTTATCAGAAAAATATGAATTTTATGCCAATTCCTTAGGAAATTAAATTCTCTACAACTTTGTATATTTAAGTTTTTCCAAATTCCAAACGAAAAATGACTGAAATCCACATACGGACGATTTTCAACACCTCTATTCTGACAAAAATACTGATAAAACACCTCAGCATTAATTCCTTCATTTATATCCACACAAAATAAATATTTTTCTATCCATCCACATAGAATAAATATTTTCTTATCATATAAATAATTAATTAATTATTCACAAATAATATTACAGAATCACAATTATGACAACCAGGTAGTTCCCAGAAAAGAGGGAGCTTTCCGATAAGGATTTCTCCTTACTGGCGCGCAATTAGATTACCAAACCCCTTTCCTTAGGCATAACTTTCTTAGATATTGCCAATAATGCTATTTAACAATATTATTCAAATTATATGAATTATTGATCTGATAATGGAGATACTGTGTAATGACAATTATTGAAATAACAATACTATAAAATATCAATACAGCAATTATTGAATCAATAAAATAAAATATTGAACAGTAATTACTATAACAACTATTGAGTAGTGCCTTCTTACATAAGAATCAATAATTCAAAAATATTTTGCAATACCGTGTGCTACTGTGCAACCACGCGTATTACTGTATTTTAACCACCAGGTATTCCAACAGTGTTAACGGTAACAATTACGCCATTATTTATAAAAACTCAAACTTGTCGTTTTTTTCATTCGACTGCTTTCCGTTATGGGTCCCACAAATAGCTGCACCATCATACGAATATTTCCCAATAGCAAGAATATTCTACGACCAAACGAATATTCCCTGACAATAATGAATATTTTATAACCACTTGCTTATTTTGTAAAATTTGCACGTTTCACCCATAACCAAAGCATTATATCAAATTAACACCTTATTATTCAAAATAATAATTAGACGAAATTCGATTTTATTTAAAAAAAAAGTTGGGGTCTTACAATCTGGGGATTATTTCTATAATCCAACTTATCAAAAGGTGTTTGTTGTAAAATATGCTGCTTTCTTGGAAATGGAGTTTATCCTTGAAGGGGTTTGTGGGAGTAAGATATATCTTGAAGAAGTTCAAGAACGAGAAAATACTACGGATTAAATTCAGGTACCTAACCAAGTGGAAGAACCTATTGTACCACACCTTATTCATAAATCTAGAAGAGTACCGAAGATACCTGAGAGGTATGGATTCGTTATAGAGGATAACGATGAGGTATGCATCATAGATGATGATGATCCATTGAATTATGAACAGGCTATGAGTAATAAAGACTCAGAGAAGTGGCTAGAAATCATGAAATCCGAGATGGACTCCATGTATGAAAACCAAGTATGGACTTTGGTTTTACCACCTGAAGGCATTAAGCCTATTGGGTGTAAATGGGTCTTTAAAAGAAAGACTGGAGCAGACGGCAAGGTAGAGAACTATAAGGCCCGACTAGTCGCAAAAGGTTTCAAATAAAGGCAAGGAGTTGACTATGATGAAATGCTCAAGTCCATTCAGATTTTGTTTGCGATTGCAGCTTACCACGACTATAAAATCTGGAAGATAGATGTGAAAACGACCTTCCTCAATGGAAAACTTGAGGAGGATGTGTATATGACACAACCAGAGGGATTTTTTTCAACGGTTGGAACAAATCAAGTGTGTAAGCTAAAACGATCCATTTATTGATTGAAGCAAGCTTCTAGTAAGTGGAACATCCGTTGGATGCTAAAGAAGAACGTACATTGACTCGATGCTAAAGAAGTTTAGCATGGTAGATTCTAAGAGAGGTCTCACGTCGATGAGCCATGGAATATATCTCTCTAAGAAACACGCCCCAAAGACACCTAAGGAGAGACACCATATGAATAAGATTTCTTAGACTTCAGCAATATGATCTATCATATACAGGATGATATGTAATGGACCAGATGTCACTCATGCACTTAGTGTAACAAGCAGATATCAGTCAAATCCAGGAGAAGAGCACTAGAAGGTAGTGAAAAATATCCTAAAGTACTTAAGAAGAACTAAGGATGTATTTCTTGTCTACGGTGCATATGAATTGAAACTAGAGGGCTTCACAGACTCAAGTTTCAAACTAACTAAGATGATAGTAAATCCATTTTGGGGTATGTGTTTACCTTAAATGGTGGCGCAGTGAGTTGGAAGAGTTCCAAACAGCAAACAGTTGTTAATTCAGTGATAGAGGTAGAGTGTATAGCTGCAAGTGAAGCTACAAAGGATAAGAGGCTGTTTGGATGAAGAAGTTCATAACTGAACTTGGCGTGGTTCCTAGCATTAAAGGACCAGTACCTTTATTCTGTGACAACACCGGAGCTATTGCGCATGCTAAGGAACCCATATCTCATCAGAAATCCAAACACGTGTTGCGGCGGTTTCATTTGATTAGAGAAATCATTAAAAGAGGAGATGTCACCCTGGAGCATGTGGACTCTCAAGACAACATTGCAGATCTATTTACTAAAGCTTTAATGCCACATCAGTTCGATCGTCACTTAGAGAAGATGGGTATGAGATACCATGACAATTGGCTTTAGTGCAAGTGGGAGATTGAAAGTATTATGCATACAAGCCAATCATGTATAATGATAAAGCATATACTTTATAAACAATCTTATTTATTTATTAATAAAAGTATTAATTTACTAAAAGTATTTGATTATCTACATGGTATTATTTTAATAATATGTGATAAACTCATAGTTTTAAGCAATACTTTTAAAATCATTATGAGATCATGTTAACGAGATCTAAATTCTTAGATAGCTTAAAAACTAAAATGTTCCCAATCAATGGATTACTAAAAAAGGGATTAGTGAATCCGAATATATTGGTACATATGTTGCTTACTCATTGGATGAGGATGATTGATCTCATGATCATTTGTGTGGAGATACTAAAGCAAGTATGTAGGTGCTTATTAGAGAATAAGTTCACTGAACGTGACTCACTAAAGAATACCTAATGGAGTTTTACTTGCCTGTTAATAGGAATTTCTGAAGTGATAGTAGTACAAGTGATCCTTAGACTTGAGATCATCATAGTATCTTATATATAATGATTTATACTTTGACTTGTTCTTTAAGACCCTTAGGATATATCAAAGGGTATACTTGGGTATAATGAGTTATATATGGAGATAATGAATGATCGATAAAGAATCGACCGCTTCTAGTGAAAGAAAAGATATGTCCTATGTGATTCGATAATTGACAACCTAGGAATCCTTGGCCAATGCAGAATAAAATTAGAAAGTAATTTCTAATTTGTATTTATTCGGAGTTATGCATTTGTGAATCGAATTACATATAATTAAATAAAATAAGACTTGACAGTAAATCCATGTCTTATATTTAATTGGGACATTGTATAGTGGAAGGATTGAATTTTACGGTAACTATTTACTCAAATGTTCTTTTATGATTAATGTTGAAATCTATATTATCTAGA
This sequence comes from Panax notoginseng, assembly GCA_016801055.1. Taxonomy (NCBI): domain Eukaryota; kingdom Viridiplantae; phylum Streptophyta; class Magnoliopsida; order Apiales; family Araliaceae; genus Panax; species Panax notoginseng. The sequence goes on along the minus strand of CM029017.1, from coordinate 64,304,204 downwards.
AAGTCTTTGATCGCTAAAGAGGTTTATCTTTATTGTAGAATACATATTATTTATCTAAATAGATTATTAGTTTAATTTATTTATTTAAATGAGATGAGAATTATTCTAATTTATTTATTCACAACCGGTTTAATATGGAGAACCTAAATGATTACACCATAAAAGGAAGAATAATTATTTAAGAAGATTAATGACATAATCATAATAATATGTTAGTTGTATTTAATTTAATCTATGGTAATAGAATAAATTAAATAGCTTAATATTTATTATTTAATATTTTGGATATATTAAATATAAATTAATAAGAGGAGTCTTATTAATATTATTACAATTATTATTATTTTAATTTTAAAGGAGTTTAGGAATTAATTTAATATAAGTACTCTCTTTTATTCCTAATAAGATTAGGAGGCAAATTAATTAAAAGAGTTTAATTAATTATCCCTAATAAGATTAGGGAGCTTAATTAATTAAAAGAATTTAATTAATTAAATAAAACCCTATTTCTAATTTGATTAGAATGGTTAACTAATATCAATATAAAAGGAGTCTTATGTGAGATATCAATAGACATAAAATTCTAATTGTTGGAGAGTACTTCCTTTTTCTACAGAGATGGAAAAAACTAGGATTTAGCCAAAACACCCTTCTTCTTATTTTTATTCTTCCTTGGTGGATCACCTCTAAAGGCGAAATGCTTGGGTGGCTAACATTGATCAAAAGAAGGAATCAAACCCGCGTATTCAAGGAGAGCATGAAGGATTAAGAGTTGAACTTGTACCTGAGGAAGCTCGAATATTCAAGAGTATGATTTAGATTCTCCTACTCTTTTTAGATTGATAATCAAGCACAAAAATGATCTTGGTTTATGGTTAGTAAGAAAATTTTAGAATCCGTTTTTATTACGCTTCCGCTTCGTTTATGTGATTTGATTGCATACTCTTGTTTTTAGCAAACCAAACATATATTATGTGTGTCAGAAAGGGAGAATTCAATTTAAATTGAGTCAAATGTGTGATGACTAAGTCATTTGGTGGAAATGATGAAAAGCTTAAATTAAGCTTATATGATATGCCTAATGTGGCATAGTAACGAACTAAGTAATTATTTATTTAAATTAATAATGAAATGATGTGGTGAACTAGTTATCATTTTATTACTAGTATTATTACTATTAACATTATTGATTAATTCATTGTTATGTGCAACCATATATGAATAATAAAATAATGAGAATTATGTTAAGTTTGTAATATTAATGTACACAATCAAATTGCATCAAAGTAGCGGAAGCATTGTAAAACAGAATTTAAAATTTTATAAACCATATACCCAGATCATCATTTATGCACAATTATTAATTAGATGAAAAGAGATGAAGATTAAATTCATACTCTTGTAGAAATAGTTTCCTCAGGTATAAGTTCACCTCCAATCCTTTTTGCGTTCAACTTGAATTCACCGGGTTTGATTCTTTTCTTTGATCAACGTTAGCCACCCAAGTGTTTGGCCTCTAGAGGTAATCTTCAAGGAAGAAGAAGTATTCAAAAAGATGGGTGTTTGGTAAAACCCTAGTTTTTCTATCTCTATAGAAAATACGTACTCTCCCAACTCTTGAAAAAATCATTCACGTGTATTGTGAAAACATCAACCCTCACCTATAATAAGACTCATCTTATTTATAGATGTAGACAACCCTCCTTAACAATTAAAGAATTGAGTTTTTATTTTAAATAATTAAACTCCTTTAATTAATTATGCTCGCAATCTTATTAGGAATAATTAATTAAACTCTTTTAATTAATTAGCCTTCTAATCTTATTGGGAATATATATATATATATATATATATATATATATATATATATATATATATATATATATGAGTACTTTTATTAATTAATTCCCAAACTCCTTTAGTAATTAAATAATAATAGTAGTAGTAATAATAATAAAACTCCTCTTATTAATTTATATTTAATATTTTTAAAATATTAAATAATAAATATTAAGCTATTTAATTTATTCTATTATCATAGATTAAATTAAATACGCATAACTTATTATTATGATTATGTGACGCCCCAAAATTCGGGTATGTTCCAACCCGATAGATGGTTCTACACGGTGCTACGGTTCACACATACATTCAGTTGAAATACATCAATAGAGTGAATATGTCTACTGTTTATTACATAGTAATAATTCCCTTCCCAGGTTTTTTCTAACCATTACATATATTCTTTGTCATAATATCAAATTAATACAAAATTAATACTAGTCTATTACAAGGTTAACTATTTGTCCACCTTGGTCTTCCCTTTGTCCTTACTAGATCCTTCGATCCGTTCATTTTTAGCTGCAATCATATGGTTCAAGCAAGGGTGAACATAACTAGCTCAGTAAGTATAACAACTATAGTCGAGCAACATGCATAAATCATATGAATATATCTTCTATAATTGAATCAATAGTTATAAAGTACTATAAATAAATCAAAATAGCACCTCTCTTTTCTTTAAAATGTTTAACAATGAACATCATCAGTTAAACCTTGAGTTTGGTCAAAGACCTTGAGCATTTCATTCTTTCTTTCTTTGAAACAGACAACCCGGCACTAAGTCCATAAGTACGACATTTCTTACGAGCACATCTAGGTGATCAGCCTATAGTACTCTATGTTGTACAACACTACTACATTAAACGTATCTACGTTTATGTTTTGGCAAACTCACGTTCCAGTAAAACATTTGTTTATTCATACTCAGTCTTTCTTGGAATCCGTACCAAAATAGTTGGCACAAGATAACATTATCAATAATATTGTAATAGATTATACGGAAATCCACAAAATACTCTAAGTTTGGTCTAACCGAATTAAATGGCTTCGACTTCGTTGTCAAATCAACTCATGCATAAAATACATGAATTATATAAAGCTTGTCCAAAATAAGTATAGACAAGAGTTTAGAAAACTTGTCTTCAATGTCGTCTAGTGTTAATTCACTTTCCTTGTGAGTCTTTAAAGATTCAACATAACATAATCACATAGCATACCATGTTAGGTTACATACAATCCATAGGTATTATCATTAACCTATCTTCTTTTTCTTCTCAGTCTAATTATCCGCGTGTTTATCTTACTAACATTCGTTAGGTTAGTTAATGTTCATTACGGCTTTATAACATTTTAGTGTTATAAGTGACCTTATTTGTTCAATGTTTAAATAATTACATTTCATGTAGTCTTAAACATCCATTCAACGTGCGTACAGTTTACCGTATTCTTAAAATTATTTTGTGTTTACGTTTTCGTAACCTTTTGTTAACTTTTAGTTGTTGAACTTAAGGTTTTAATCATCATTTAAGATGTTACTTTAAGTTTAACTAAGGTAAAAATTCACCTTTAATCAACTTACCTTTCTTTTCTATTCAAATCTATTCTTCTCTGCCTTTGGTCTTGGACTGACGATGCGGCACCGTGTCCTTTGTTAATTGTTGTGCTGCAACACATATTTCCAGTGTCTGGGATCTGGTTCTGGCGCTGCAGCACCCCAAATCCTTCACTGGGCGGCGCTGTGACGCCTCCTTTAATACTTTGAAAAAAAATTCAATTTCTCAGGCCAGTCATTTTCCGAGCTCGCAACTTGTTCGTTATAACTCGTAATTAGTTCATTCAAAAGTCTTTATCTCACATATCTTATATACTTTGATTTCATTAAGATAGAATAAGTTTCTAAGTCCGTAAACAATAAATTTACTGTTTAAATTTTCTATTATGCGTTCGTTAAACGTTCGTGAACGTTCATAGCTTGTTTCTTCGTTTTAAGTCAAAATTCAACCATTATTGAGTCCACAACTCTTAAATGTGAAGTTCTACAATACGCCATCGAAAACTAAGGTTTTCGAGTTGAATGACGACTTTTGACTATCGTTCCGAAAATCTTACGATTTCGATGATTATCGTCTAATCTCGTAAATTTCACTATAACTTCGTTACTAGAGATTTTTACTCCGTTTAAAATGGATTCACTCCATTATTCAAACATCTATCATCCTAACCAAGCACATAACATTTAATCCTATACACGATGGTTTTAAACTTGTCCATCAACAACATATGTTAAATTTTTATGTTTTCTTCATTATTTCTTACTTATTTGGTTATGATTCCACTTGTAACATGATTATTAATGTTTAATCCACTAATAGCCATCCTTATTACTTCCGAGGAGACATGCTCCACCAATAATCACTTCTCTATTAAAATTCAAATTGAAGAGATGAAGATTAAAAGTTTAAGCTTCGTTACCTATTGCGTTCTTGATAAAAGCTAGCTTCTTTTCTCTTTGATTCCTTGTTATAGATTTCTCTTCTCCCTCTCTCTCAATATATTGCTTAAGTTGCTAGTGAATTTGAACAACCAACAAATGAAAACCTAAGGTTCTTATTTATAGAATTGCAAAGTAAGGGCAAAAATGTCAAATGTCCCACCTCCTTACTATTCCACCTCTTTACTATTTCACCAAGCTTCCAAAGGAAGCTTGGACACATCTTTGGCCTGCCATATGGGTCTTATAGGGCCCCCATGGGTTGCCACATGGGTTATTACCCACCCAGTGATCCAACGGTTCGATCCACGGGTTCGGTTCTTGGTTCTGGCTTAGGTTTAATTCAATTTTAGCCTAACTTTGGGCTTTAATTAAATTATCTTTGGGCCTTGATTAAGTTTTTCATTGGGCCTCAATCATCTTTCACTTAGGCTTTCCAAAGTTCACATTCAAGTTTCACTAGTCCAATAATAATGGTTTGTGCTCTTACCGTATAATTCTCCTATTCTTCTCGTATGCTAGTTCATATAACATTCATCTTATACGTTATATTATCTTTCGTATTCAAATCTTCACTTTCCCTAACATTCTCAAATTTGAGTACGCAGATAAAAAATTGCGTTTGCCATAACTAAATTATTATTAGATAATCCATCTTTCCTTAAAATTCTATCATTACGTATTTCCCAGAAGTTCAAAAATAATTCCCGAGCATAAATGGATGAATAGTATTTTTCAGAGAATTTCTCGGAAAGCTTTTACTTTCGTCTTGAAAATTCACACATTTTATTTCTAGCACTTAGCCAGAATACTACTATCATACCTCTCTTTTAGGTTATAGAATAACCTTCATCTCGCTTACTCATTATAAATAACATATAATATAATTTTATTCAATATATATTCAAATAAAATTAATTTACATTATAATTCGATTTTCTCGGTTGTTACAGATTATGCCATTTACTTCTTAAATAAATATTTTTTTCTTTTACGGTGTGACCATTTAGATTCTCTATATTAAATCGATTGTAAAAAATCAATTACAACAATTCTAATCTTATTTAAATAAATAAATTAATCTAATAATTTATTTAAATAAATAACATTTATTCTAAAATAAGGATAAGCCTCTTTAGCGATCAACGACTTTTCAGATAATATAGATTTTAACATTAATTATAAAAAAACTTTTAAGTAAATAGTTACTATACATTTCAATCCTTCCACCATACAATATCCTAATTAAATATAAGGCATGAAATTACTGTTAAGTCTTATTTTATTTAATTATATGTATTTCGATTCTTAAATGCACAACTCCAAATAATACAAATTAGAAAATCTTTTTTTATTTCATTCTGTCTTGGCCAAGGAATATTGGGTTCTCATTTATAGAATCACATAGGATATTCTCTTCTTTTCCTAGAAGCTGTGACGCCCCCAAATCCAGGTACTTGAAACTCGAACTCGGTGCTTCACGATATCATTTCTTTGAGCCGAATAATAACAATAATATAAGATTAAACTTAATTTACATATATCAGAGTTGTCTAATCCCAAGTACGAGACCTTTAAAACATTTCATTACATGATACTTAATAAATATCATTGTCTTAATATAATCTAACTATTACATAAGATACCATAAAGTTTATTCTGTCAGCTTTCCTTTCCCTTTGTTCTTGGAAGAACCTTCAGGTTGATCACGCTTAGCAGAAAAAATTTAAATTTAAAGCAAGAATGAGCATTTGATTGCCCAGCAAGTAATAGCAGATAATAAACTTTAGCTAAAAGAAGTAAATATTTTTTTTGAACGACACTTCTACTGTGACGCCCCCAAAATAGGTCCAATCCACCCAACCTATTCTGAGTCGCCAAATACATGGTACAGAAAACAACTACAACTTTATTATTACAATTATCGTGCAAAATACGATAACACATATACTGTAAGTTTAAAATACAAATATTGTCTTCTAGACAGTATTCAAACTCAAATGGAGTCCTCATTACAATTATTGATACACTATCTTACAAAATAGTGAGGACTACTAAAATAATTATCTTGAACCATCATTTCTTATCCTGACTAGTTCCCGCTATATTCTCGCCTCCTGAGAAGAAAAATAGAACAAAAAGGAAAAGGGTGAGCTCAACTAGCCCAGTAAAGAATATTATGACTAAGATAATATAGAACAAATTATTGCTAGTCCTCAACAGGGAAAAATCTGATAGAATACAATAGACAACAAGTTTTAGATCAACAACTGCAGCGGAAACAACAATTCATTAGAATAGTTAAGTAGAGAATGAAATCTACTATCATCTATGAATTTAAAAGTCCATCATCAATATTTTATCCCTGTAACATCAATCATCACATATTCATCTTTGCACTACGGGCCAAAGATATTCATTTGTATCACCAGTTGGTCATGTTCATCTCAACACCTGTTCATCTTTGCACTGCGGACCAAAGATATTCATCAAATAATCATTCATCTTTGCACTACAGGCCAAAGATATTCAGTTATATCACCATTTAGAACTGAGAATGATGAAAATATTTTAAAGAAAACGAATCCAGTGAGATAAAAGGAAAAAGATTAGAGATTCGTACTTTAGTTTATCCAAGTTCAAAAATACTCCATAATAATCAATTGTGGAGCAGAATTCAAAAATGAAGATCAAAACATAGATCCAATCAAAGATATGAATCATAACAGACAATCTTGGACACAAAAGAAAATTTAATTTTTTTGTAAATAGTGTCGTATTTCTGAATAGTGTCGTATACGTGAATAGTAACCTCGACACTAAAAGGTAGAAATTCCATAAGAAAAATCATCATACTTCGTGAATAGTACTCGTGAATAGTAATTCGTGAATAGTAACTCATGAATAGTAACTCGTGAATAGTAACTCATGAATATAACCCCGACATGAAAATGTAAAAATTTCATAATAAAATTCATACCAATATTCCGGTATAATGATATTGAAAGAAATAATATCATTTACGAAAAAAATAATATCCCTTACCTCAAAAGAATAGTACTTCTGATTGGAATATCAGATATAACGCTGAAAGAAATTTGCATCGTATAGCAACACTCAAGATATCTATATACTCACAAAAATGCGCTCGATAATATAGAAAGAGAAAACTTCAGTTTCTGGTATAATTTTTAATTCTAACCAAAGCACCCTATTTATAAGAAATTGCTTAGAATACCAAAGCAGAAAATTTAATGAAATATTATTATTTTTAAAAAAAAATTCGTACGCACACGTTAGAAATTTGATTTCAAAATTTTGTAACATCAAGTGGGGTCCACCAACATAAAAAACATGTTTTAATCATTTAATGCAACAAAATCAATTCGGACTCAATATTTCGGAACTTCAATAATTCATAATAAATAGCCCTTTTATCAGAAAAATTCAAATCTTATGTCCATTCCATAGGAAATTTAATTCTCTACAACTTTGTAGCTTTAAATTTTCCAAATTCTAAATAAAAAATGACCGATATCCACATACGGACGATTTTGCAAGCTATAATCAAATTTCAGTCAAAAATAGGATCCACCAACATGTTTAACATGTTTTTAGCATTTATTGTATCAAATTACTCTTCCACATCATTTATTCATATATCACACATTCATTGTAAAAATATCACCATTATTATATTATTATATTATCGCATTATATATTTATAATGTAATATAATAATATATTTGAATGAATTATTTTATCAGAAAAGATAAAATATTAATTTTTAACAATTGTCACTTTTTTAAAAATTCCTCTACATAAATAAATATTTTCCTTATCATATAAATCAATAATTAATTATTCACAAATAATATTACAGAATCACAATAGTGACAACCAGGTCATTTCCAGGAAAGAGGGGGCCTTCCGGCAAAGATTTCTCCTTACTGGTGCGCAATTAAATAACCTCTTCTAGACAGAACTTCCTTAGACATTGTCAATAATGCTATCTAATAATATTATTTAAATAATATAAATTATTGATATGATAATTTAAAATATTGTGCAATGATAATTATTGAATTAACAATATAAAATATCAACGCAACAATTATTGAATCAATAAAATAAAATATTAAACAGTAATTACTGTAACAATTACTGAGTAGTGACTTCTTACGTAAGAATCAATAATTGGTGCAATACCGTGTGCTACTGTGCAACCCCGCGTATTACTGTATTTTAACCACCGGGTATTCTAATAGTGTTAACGGTAATAACTACACCGTTAGTTATAAAAACTCATACTTGTCGTTTTCTACATCTAATCGCTTTCCGTTATGGGGTCCACAAAAGGCTGCGCCGTCGTATGAATATTCTCTGACAACAAGAATATTTCACGACCAAACGAATATTTCCCAACAATAATGAATATTTTATAACCACTTGCTTATTGAAAAATATTTTCGCATTTTATTCATAACTAACCACATTAATCAAATTAACCCCTTACTATTTCAAAATAATAAATAGAGGAAATTTGATTTTATTTATAAAAAGTTGGGGTCTTACAACCTCCACTCCTTATAAAATTTCGTCCTCAAAATTGACGTACGTACTTGGTGTTTCGAAAAGGTGAGGGTACCTTATTTTCATATCAGATTCCAGCTCCCAGGTCATTTCCTCAATATCATAGTTCCTCCACTAAACCTTGACTTGTGGTATAACCTTTGTGCGTAGGACATGCTCCTTCCTATCCAAGATCTTGACAGGTACCTCTTCGTACGTTAAACCTTCGGCTATCTCGTCTGGTTCTAACTCAATAATGTGGTTCGGGTCGTCCACGTATTTTCGTAACATCGATACGTAAAAAATGTTATGAACACGCGACATACTTAGCGGTAAAGCGAGTTTATAGGCCACAGTTCCTACTCGATCGAGAATTTCAAATGAACTAACAAATCGAGGGTTACGATTTCTTCTCTTCATCGACTGTTACTTCTAGAATAATGCCTTCTTGCACCTTCTTCTTTATATTCATCAACTCCGGTGTGTAGCATGAGCGGTTTTAACTTTTTTGATTAAAGTCAATTCTACTCGCATATCATCACGTAGGTCCCTAGAGTCTTTAACGCTATCTCTATCATTTGTAAGTCATACAAAATGGGTCTTTATGTTAATAATATCGCACTCGTAAACGCATACGATCTTTTACTCAACGCATCAGCTACCACGTTCATTTTTTCAGGATGGTATTGAATGGTATTGTCGTAATATTTCAACAGCTCGAGCCAACGTTGTTGTCGCATGTTGAGTTCTTGGAAGTTCTTCTCACATTCCTCGCTCTGTTCGAATTTTGTATCTTTTTGAGTCAGCTGAGTTAAGGGAGTAGTTGTAAGACCCCAACTTTTATGAATAAAGAATAATTTTCTATAAATATATTTTTTGAATATTATGGTGTGGATTTGAGATAATGTTATTGTTGTGGATAATATTTATAAATTTTGAAAAGTAAGCAAGTGGTTATATAATATTCGATTGGTCGAAGAATATTCGTTTTAACAGGAAATATTCGTACGACGACACAATCATTGGGGGACCCCTCAATGGAAGTATTGTCGTAGTTAGAAAACGACATAATTATCTTTTTATAAAAATAACGGCGGAAGTTTTACCGTTAAACTGTTGAACTATCCGGTAGTAAAAGTATAGTAATACGCGTGGTTGCATAGTAGCACACGGTATTGATTATTGATGCTTACGTGAGAAGTCACTCAGTTATACTCAATTATTGCTACAGTAATTGCTGCATCATATCTCTCATATTATTGATTCAATTATTGTCATAGTATCATCTGCATAATATGATATATTATTAAATCAATATTTGAGACAACAAAGTTATTCATATTATTATTTACAATATTGACAATGTCTAGAAAGTTCTGTCAAGGAGAGGTTTGGTCACCTAATTGCGCGTCAATAAGGAGAAATCCTTATCGAAAAGCCCCCTCTTTCCTAGGAATGATCTGGTTGTTAAATATTGTTAGTTATGATATTAATGATGAATAAGTTCGTGTTGATTAAAGATGAAATTGATAGTTCCATTGTGTAGAAATTATTAGTGTTAGTGAAAATCGACATTTATTTCAATATTAATTGATGTCTGGAGGTTATATTGACCAATCGGGTAATTAATTGGATAAATGAGCAATTAATTGCTATTAATTCACAGCTTATAACTATGTGTTCACATGTGTGTACTATTGATTCACATGATTTACTATTAGGGGAGGTGGTGCAAGTTTGATAATAATTGTAGGACTAAAATAAAAATGAAGGAATAGAGGGAGGTATTCTACTGTAATATTTTGAGCCCCAAAATGTACAATTATTGAAATTATATTTTCCTATAAATAGAAACTCATTCTTCCTTCATTTCTCACCAATTCACTAAAGCTATAGAGCAATTATTGTAGAGAGAAATTATAGAGAGAAAGAAGAAGAGAAGTCTACTACATCACTATTGCAGTATCAAATTTCTTCTAAGGTAAGGGGTATTATTTCTTTCATATTCATGAAGAGAGCAATTGTTATCCCATTCCTTATTATTATGTTGGAATAACCTGTATATGCGAAGTACCGCATACATGGTAAAATTTTTCTGTTATGCCAAATGTTGGGATAACCTGTCTATGCGAAGTACCGCATACATGGTGAAATTCTTCTAATATTCCGTTCTTTATCATTCTTTCGGAATATCCTGTCTATGTGCTTTTACCGGACTTGGTTCCATTATTTATTATTCTATTGGAATATCCTGTCTGTGCGTTTATGCCAGACCTGGTTCCATTATTTATTATTATGTTGGGAATAACCTGTCTGTGCAGTCTATCGCACGCATGGTGAATCCTTCTGTTATTCCATTCTTTATTATTCTGTTGGAATAACCTGTCTATGTGGATTACCACATGCATGGTGAATGATCCTTCGTATTCATTCCTTATTAAATTGTGGAAATGATCTGTCTACGTGGATTACCGCATGACGGATAAAAAATCCATTTGCGGTTTCATATACTCTATTATACTCAGTTGGTTAAAGTTTTGGCTTCTATACTCCATGAAATTAGTGGAATATCCTTAATATTTGCGCTTCATCCAGTATCTTTTCATGGAAATATTTTTCTGAGCATTCTTGAATTTTACTCCACAAAGCAGTATCATGTTGACAATTTGGACGTTATTGATTTCAAGATAAATTAATTTATAAATCTTTAAAATTTATTCTTGAACTTGTTCAATTGAATAATTATGTCATTGTCATCATCCCAATGCTTATATTATGATGAAAGTTATCTTTGGCTTACGTGCATAGATGAACTTAGTATGATTATGACCAGAGATTATTTGGTATAATCATGACCGTAATGTGACGAATGATGTAGTAAAAGTCCTCATTGGCCTGTTGTTCATCGGTGGACAATTATTGGTATGATTATGACCAGGGATTATTTGGTATAGTCATGACCATTGATGATTACATGAATATCCTTAGATGTGGTGCAGGGATGATTTGATTTTATTTATTAAGCCGAGTCTTAGTGATAAAAATTGATGAAAACCTTTTAAATCATAGAAGATAGTAGATGTCAGGCTTTACTTGACTCTTCTAATGGATTGCTTATTCCACTGCAGTTAAACTTGTTATCTATTATATTCTATCAGTTTAACATTATTTAAGGCTAATGATAATTTCTTCTGCATTATCTTAGTCATAATATTTCTTACTAGGCTAGTTGAGCTCACCCTTTCTTTCACTGTTCTCTTCAGGAAATGAGAACATAGTCGGAACTAGTCGGGGAACGGAGTGATGGTCCAGATGATAACATTAGTAGTCCTCACTATTTTGTTAAATAGTGTGACAATAAATATAATGAGGACTCCATTGAGTGTGGATATTGTCTGGATGACAATATTCTTATTAAAACTCTTAGATTATGTTTTGTCGTATTTTACACGACTGTTGTATAATTAAGTTGTATTTGAATTTTATACCATGTATTTGGCGACTCAAGATGGGTGATGTATACCTGTTTTGGGGGCGTCACAGTTGGTATCAAAGCTTAGGAATATGAACCCTGGCTGAAATGTGAGACAAGAACTAGGAGGAGAGAGACGGGGAATTCCTTCGCTAGTATAACCTACCTAAGTTTATTTGGTATTTAATTGGTCGGTCAGAGTATAGGGATAATATGTGATATGTTAATTAACCCTTGTTTTGTGGCAGTATTTGAAAATGGCCTCCGAAAATGTTGAGATAAGAAATGAAGCACATGAGATCGTTGAGTCACCACATATGAATACCCAGGATAATGTGCAACAAGAAGATAATAATCCTCATGTAAACAATAACACCGATGAAATGGTGAATGATGGGACGGTCAGAGGCTTTATGAAATTCATGCAACATCAGGCGAAGGCGGCTCCTGTCCAAAATGCAGGTTGAAACACTGACAACTCTCGGACAGTCACCACTAAGCAGTTCAAGGAGCTGGGACCACCGGAGTTTTTTGGAGAGCCAAAACCACTTAAAGCGGAGACGTGGATAAAGCAGATCAACAAGATATTTGATATCTTGGGATGCTCTGAGGAGCAAAAGGTTCCCTTTGCCACCTTCATGTTGCGTGCAGAGGTAGATTATTGGTGGAAATATGTAAAGCGTACTCAACCTGCCGCACTGAAGATGTCTTGGGAGAATTTCCAAGAGCTGTTCAATGACAAGTACTTTCCTGAAAGTATTCATTACATGAAGGAGGTAGAGTTCATCAAACTTGAGCAAAACAATATGACCGTGGCACAGTACGAAGCTAAGTTTGCTGAGTTATCTCGGTTTGCGTCCCACTTGGTTGATAATGAGGAAAGAATGACACAGATATTTTAAGAGGTTTAAAACCTGAGATACGTCAATATCTGATTTCTCATAAACTGTGTTTGTATTCAGATGTTGTAAATAGGGCTCAGTTATTAGAATGCGATAACGAGTTGACCTAACCAAGAGAAAGCAGCCGACAAAATGATAATACCAATGGTAGCAGTCATCGAAGCGGTGACAACAAGCGTGGAGGAAATCAACATGCCAGAAATGATAATCACTTCAATGGTAATCATGCCCAAGATAATAGGAGTGGAAAGTTCAAGAAGAGAAGGTTCAGCAAAGATGGAAAGATGTCAGCACCAGCACCCGCTATTAAAGAAGGAGAACGACCGACGATCGTATGTTACAAATGTGTAGGGGAGGGACATATCAGTCCAAACTGCGTGATGCAGTCCAAAGCGTGTTACAATTGTGGAAATGAAGGTCACCTAGCCCAATTTTGTCGTGCACCAAAGTCAAGTCCAGCTGGGATGGAGGCATCAAAGGGTGTCCCAGACAAGACAAAATCGGTAGTTCAAGGAAGTGCGTTTGTTGTAACCTCCCAAAAAGTGAGGAATCCGAACGAGGTGATCACGGGTAAGCTAACCATAAACTCTAGCGAAGTTTATACTTTATTTGATACCAGTTCTATCCATTCCTTTATTTCTCTTACTTGCGCTCAACGTTTAAATTTGACTCCGAAGAAATTAGACTTTGATTTATCTATTGAAACTCCGTTGGGAGAAACCTTCATTACATCCACGATTTATAAGTCTTGTTTGATTCAAATCGGTAACTGCACGTTACCTGTCGATCTTATTTCTTTGAAAATACTTGCATTTGATGTGATTTTAGGGATTGATTGGTTAACTACTCATCATGCTAAAATCAATTATTTTCGTAAGGTTGTTAGCTTTCATATTCCTAACCAACCTATTATACGAATTCAAGTAGCCAAACCACTAAAATCAATCACTGTTATATCAAGCCATAAAGCTAGTTATTTATTTAAAAATGGATGTCAAGCTTTCTTACCTCATGTCACGGATCTAAATAAAAATACGTCAGTTTTGAATTATATTTCTATTGTTAATAAATTTTCTGACGTATTCTCTGAAGAACTTCTTGGCCTACCCCAGAGCGTGAAATTGAATTTTGTATCGACCTTGAATCCGGTACAAAACCCATTTCCAAAGACCCATATCGAATGGCTCCTATTGAGCTTCAGGAGTTAAAAACCCAACTACATGAATTATTAGACATAGGTTTTATTCGTCCTAGTACGTCTCCTTGGGGAGCTCCTGTTCTATTCGTGAAGAATAAAGATGAAAGTATGTGACTTTGTATTGATTATCGGGAGTTGAATCATGTCACCATCAAAAATAGGTACCCGTTACCTCGTATTGATGATCTGTTTGACCAGATGCAAGACGCCAAATTCTTTTTAAAGATTGATCTTCGTTCTAGATATCAATAGTTGAATATTAAAACTGATGACATTCCAAAGACTGCTTTCAGAACTCGGTACGGGTATTATGAATTCCTAGTTATGTCTTTTAGATTGACTAATGCTCCTGCTTTCTTCATGGACATGATGAACCGAGTATTCAAGGAATATTTGGATCACTTTGTGGTCGTCTTTATTGATGACATCCTCATATACTCCAAAAACCGTGAAGACCATGAGCAACACTTGAGGCTGATACTTCAAAAGCTTCGTGAAAACAAGCTATATGCCAAGTTGAAGAAATGCGAGTTCTGGCTTGAGGAAGTAGCATTCCTTGGGCACGTAGCATCAAGTCATGGAATATCTATTGACCCAGCAAAGATTGAAGCAATTTAAAGCTGGGAGCAACCTAAGTTGGTGACCGAGGTACGTAGCTTTCTCGGCTTAGTTGGTTATTATCAGAGATTCGTAGAAGGGTTTTCTCGAATCGCTACTCTATTAATGCAGCTAACTCGAAAATATACAAAATTAGTTTGGAGAAAAAGAATGTGAGAAGAGTTTTCAAGAACTCAAGAGTAGACTCATTTCAGTACCTGTTCTGACAATACCATCTGGCACAGAGGGGTATGTCATTTACAATGATGCTTCAGGCAAAGGGTTAAGATGTGTTCTCATGCAACATGGGAAAGTCATAGCCTATGCCTCACGACAACTCAAAGAATATGAGAGGAATTATCCTACTCATGATCTAGAGTTGGCCGCTGTCGTTTTTGAGCTTAAGATTTGGAGGCATTACCTGTATAGAGAGAAGATGGAGATCTATACGTATCATAAAAGCCTCAAATATTTCTTCACTCAAAAGGAACTCAACATGCGGCAACGACGTTGTCTTGAGCTGTTGAAAGATTATGATCATATCATCCAATACCATCATGAAAAAGTGAACGTAGTAGCTGACACGTTGAGTAGAAGATTATATGTGGGCACGAGTGCATTATTGTCAACGCAAGGGCCCATTGTGTATGACTTACGAAGGATGGAGATAGAGTTAAAGACTCCAGGGACCTATATGATGATGGCGAATATACGAGTAGAACCGACTTTAATCGATAAAGTTAAAGTTGCTCAAGCTACAGACTTGGAGCTGATGCATATGAAGAAGAAAGTGGAAGAAGGTGCTATTCCGGAAGCAAGAATCGATGAAGAAGGAATACTTCGAGTAAACTCCAGACTTTGTGTTCCTAACGATTCTGACTTGAAGTATAAAATCATGATGGAGGCACACAACACACCGTTTACAATCCATCCTGGGAGTACCAAAATGTATCATGATCTTTGTCATACATTTTGGTGGAGCAATATGAAGAGAGAGATAGCGTTGTTTATCTCAAGGTGTCTAACTTGTCAACTAGTCAAGGTGGAGCATCAAGTACCAAAAGGCCCATTGCAACTACTTGAAATTCCAGAATGGAAGTGGGAGCACATTACCATAGATTTTGTTACTGGTCTTCCCAAGGTTTCTCAAGGCATAGATGCGATTTGGGTCATTGTTGATATTTTGACCAAGTCTGCTCATTTCTTACCGATACGAGAAACTTATACACTTGAACGTCTTGCCAGTATCTATAGTTTTTGATCGAGACCCAAGATTTATTTCAAGATTTTGGGTTAGTTTGCAAAAAGCTATGGGTACGAATTTACAATTTAGTTCGTCATATCATCCTCAAACGGACGGGCAATCAGAGAGGACTATTCAAACTCTTGAAGACTTATTAAGACTCTGTGTCCTTGACTTTAAGGAAAGTTGGGACAAGTTCTTACCATTGGAGTTTTTCTACAACAATAGTTATCAAGCAAGTATTGGCATTGCTCCATTTGAGGGGTTGTATGGAAGAAAGTGTTGTTCTCTAGTGTGCTGGGATGAGGTGGGTGAAGAAATGTTGTTAGGACCGAATTTGGTACGTATGACTACGGAAAAGATTCAAACTATCCGACAACGTATAAAAACCTCACAAGATCGACAAAAGAGTTATGCTGATCTTCATCGAAAGGACGTGGAATTCAATATTTGAGATCGTGTGTTGTTACGTGTTGCTCCATGGAAAGGAGTTACGAGATTTGGAAAGAAAGGAAAGCTCAATCCTCGATTCATTGGCCCATTTTTAATCCTCGATCGAGTAAGAACTATGGCCTATAGACTTGCCTTACCGTCAAGTATGTCTAGTATTCATAACATTTTTCACATATCTATGTTACGTAAATATTTAAAAGACCCGAACCACATTATTAAATTAGAACCAGATGAGATAGAGGAAGATTTAACGTATGAAGAGTTACCTGTTAAAATCTTGGATTAGAAGGATCATATTCTACGCTCCAAAGTTTTACCTCAAGTCAAAGTTTTGTGGAGAAACCACGATGTGGAAGAAATGACCTGGGAGTTAGAATCTGAGATGAAGTCAAGATATCCTCACCTCTTCGATATACCAGGTACGTACCCTAATTTCGAGGACGAAATTTCATAAGAAGAGAAGGTTGTAAGACCCCAACTTTTATGAATAAAGAATAATTTTTTCGAAATATCTTTTTTGAATATTATGGTGTGGATTTGAGATAATGTTATTGTTGTGGGTAATATTTATAAATTTTGAAAAGTAAGCAAGTGGTTATATAATATTCGATTGGTCGAAGAATATTCGTTTTAACAGGGAATATTCGTATGACGACACAATCATTGGTGGACCCCACAATGGAAGTATTATCGTAATTAGAAATGACATAATTATCTTTTTATAAAAATAACGACAAAAGTTTTACCGTTAAACTGTTGAACTATCCGGTAGTAAAAGTACAGTAATACGCGTGATTGTATAGTAGCACACGGTATTGATTATTGATGCTTACGTGAGAAGTCACTCAGTTATACTCAATTATTGCTACAGTAATTGCTGCATCATATCTCTCATATTATTGATTCAATTATTGTCACAATATTATCTGCATAATATGATATATTATTAAATCAATAGTTGAGACGACAAAGTTATTCATATTATTATTTACAATATTGATAATGTCTAGAAAGTTCTGTCAATGAGAGGTTTGGTCACCTAATTGCGCGCCAATAAGGAGAAATCCTTACCAGAAAGCCCCCTCTTTCCGGAGAATGATCTGGTTGTTAAATATTGTAAGTTATGATATTAATGATGAATAAGTTCGTGTTGATTAAAGATGAAATTAATAGTTCCATTGTGTGGGAATCATTAGTGTTAGTGAAAATTAACATTTATTTCGATATTAATTGATGTCTGGAGGTTATATTGACCAATCAAGTAATTAACCGGATAAATGAGCAATTAATTGCTATTAATTCACATGCTTATAACTATGTGTTTACATGTGTGTACTATTGATTCACATGATTTACTATTAGGGGAGGTGGTGCAAGTTTGATAATACTTGCAAGACTGAAGTAAAAATAATGGAAAAAAGGAAGGTATTATACTGTAATATTTTGAGCCCCAAAATGTGCAATTATTGAAACTAAATTTTCCTATAAATAGAAGTTTATTCTTCCTTCATTTCTCACCAATTCACTAAAGCAATAGAATAATTATTATAGAGAGAAATTATAGAGAGAAAGAAGAAGAGAAGTCTGCTACATCACTATTGCAGTATCAAATTTCTTCTAAGGTAAGGGGTATTATTTCTTTCGTATTCATGAAGAGAGCTATTGTTATTCCATTCCTTATTATTCTATTGGAAGAAACTGTATATGCGAAATACCGCATACATGGTGAAATTTTTCTATTATTCCATTCTTTATTATTATGTTGGAATAACCTGTCTATGCAAAGTACCGCATACATGGTGAAATTCTTCTAATATTCTGTTCTTTATTATTCTATCAGAATATCCTGTCTGTGCGTTTATGCCGGACCTGATTCCATTATTTATTATTCTGTCGGAATATCCTGTCTGTGCGTTTATGCCGGACCCAGTTCCTTTATTTATTATTATATTGGGAATAACCTGTCTGTGCAGTCTATCGCACGCATGGTGAATCCTTCTATTATTTCATTCTTTATTATTCTGTTGGAATGACCTGTCTATGTGGATTACCACATGCATGGTGAATGATCCTTCGTATTCATTCCTTATTAAATTGTGGAAATGGTCTGTCTACGTGGATTACTGTATGGCAGATAAAAAATCCATTTGCGGTTTCATATACTCTATTATACTCAGTTGGTTAAAGTTTTGGCTTCTATACTCCATGAAATTAGTAGAATATTCTTGATATTTGCGCTTCATCCAGTATCTTTTCATGGAAATATTCTTCTGAGCATTCTTGAATTTTACTCTACAAAGCAGTATCATGTTGACAATTTGGACGTTATTGATTTCAAGATAAATTAATTTATAAATCTTTAAAATTTATTCTTGAACTTGTTTAATTGAATAATTATGTCATTGTCATCATCCCCATGCTTATATTGTGATGAAAGTCATCTTTGGCTTACGTGCATAGATGAACTTGGTATGATTATGACCAAGGATTATTCAGTATAATCATGACCGTAATGTGACGAATGATGTGGTAAAGTCCTCATTGGCCTGTAGTTCATCGGTGGACAGTTATTGGTATGATTATGACCAGGGATTATTCGGTATAGTCCTGACCATTGATGATTACATGAATATCCTTGGCTGTGGTGCAGGGATGATTTGATTTTAATTATTAAGCTGAGTCTCAGTGATATAAATTGATGAAAACATTTTAAATCATAGAAGATAGTAGATATCATGCTCTACTTGACTCTTCTAATAGATTTCTTATTCCACTGCAGTTAAACTTGTTGTCTATTATATTCTATCAGTTTAACATTGTTGAAGGCTAATGATAATTTCTTCTGCATTATCTTAGTCATAATATTTCTTACTGGGCTAGTTGAGCTCACCCTTTCTTTCACTATTCTCTTCAAGAAATGAGAACGTAGCCGGGACTAGTCGGGGAATGGAGTGACGGTCCAGATGATAGCATTAGTAGTCCTCACTATTCTGTTAAATAGTGTGACAATAAATGTAATGAGGACTCCATTGAGTGTGGATATTGTCTAGATGACAATATTCTTATTAAAACTCTTAGATTATGTTTTGTCGTATTTTACACGACTGTTGTATAATTAAGTTGTATTTGAATTTTGTACCATGTATTTGGGGACTCAAGATGGGTGATGTATACCTATTTTGGGGGCGTCACAGTAGTGATTCGAGAAAAAACAAATCCTTCCACGAATCTCCGATAATAACCAGCTAAACCTAGAAAGCTACGTATTTTGATTACTGACTTAGGTTGCTATCAACTGTGACTCATATCCCAATCTTGGATAGCATGTCACAATGGCACCTATCAGTTTACCATCGCACGAATATGACGTCCCCTGCCGAGAATCTGGCTTCGGTGCATTCCACGAAGGAAGTCACCAGATTGAGGCTAGGGTACCAACTCTTGTAGTTGGGTTTTTAACTCCTGAAGTTTAATAGGAGCCATTCGATATGAGATTTTAGAAATGGGTTTTATACCTGGTTCAAAGTCGATAAAAATTCAATATCACGTTCTGGGGGTCGGCTAGGAAGTTCTTCAGGAAATACGTCAGGAAACTCACTAGCAACAGAAATATCATTCAAATCTGACGTATTTTTGTTTAAATCCATGAAATGGGCTAAGAAAGCTTGACATCCGTTTTTCAATAAACGAATGACTTTATGACTTGATATGACAGTGATTGATTTTAGCGGTTTAGTTGCTTGAATTCGCATAACGGGTTGGTTAGGAATATAAAAACTAACAATGTGACGCCCCCAAAATAGGTATACATCACCCATCTTGAGTCGCCAAATACATGATACAGAATATAAATACAAACTTAATTATACAACCGTCGTGTAATATACGACAATACATAATCTCAGATGTAAGACCCCAACTTTTATGAATAAAGAATAATTTTTTCGAAATAA
This sequence comes from Panax notoginseng, assembly GCA_016801055.1. Classification (NCBI taxonomy): domain Eukaryota; kingdom Viridiplantae; phylum Streptophyta; class Magnoliopsida; order Apiales; family Araliaceae; genus Panax; species Panax notoginseng. The sequence goes on along the minus strand of CM029017.1, from coordinate 64,283,481 downwards.
ATTTTTTGAATATTATGGTGTGGATTTGAGATAATGTTATTGTTGTGGGTAATATTTTTAAATTTTGAAAAGTAAAGCAAGTGGTTATATAATATTCGATTGGTTGGAGAATATTCGTTTTAACAGGGAATATTCGTATGACGACACAATCATTGGTGGACCCCACAACAGAAGTATTATCGTAGTTAGAAAACGACATAATTATCTTTTTATAAAAATAACGGCGGAAGTTTTACCATTAAACTGTCGAACTACCTGGTAGTAAAAGTATAGTAATACGCGTGGTTGCATAGTAGCACACGGTATTGATTATTGATGCTTACGTGAGAAGTCACTCAGTTATACTCAATTATTGCTACAGTAATTGCTGCATCATATCTCTCATATTATTGATTCAATTATTGTCACAATATTATCTGCATAATATGATATATTATTAAATCAATAATTGAGACGACAAAGTTATTCATATTATTATTTACAATATTAATAATGTCTAGAAAGTTCTGTCAATGAGAGGTTTGGTCACTTAATTGCGCGCCAATAAGGAGAAATCCTTATCGGAAAGCCCCCTCTTTCCTGGGAATGATCTGGTTGTTAAATATTATGAGTTATGATATTAATGATGAATAAGTTCGTGTTGATTAAAGATGAAATTGATAGTTCCATTGTGTGAGAATTATTAGTGTTAGTGAAAATCGACATTTATTTCGATATTAATTGATGTCTGGAGGTTATATTGACCAATCGGGTAATTAATCGGATAAATGAGCAATTAATAGCTATTAATTTACATGCTTATACATTTGTGTACTATTGATTCACATGATTTACTATTAGGGGAGTTGGTGCAAGATTGATAATACTTGCATGACTAAGTTAAAAATGGAGGTATAGTTGAAGGTACTATACCGTAATTATTTTTTCACATGATTATACTATTGAGTCACATGATTGAACTATTGATTCATATTATTTACTATTAGGGGAGGTGGTGCAAGTTTGATAATACTTGCAGGACTAAAGTAAAAATGAAGGAAAAGAGGGAGGTATTATACTGTTATATTTTGAGCTCCAAAATGTGCAATTATTGAAACTATATTTTCCTATAAATAGAAGCTTATTCTTCCATCATTTCTCACCAATTCACTAAAGCTATAGAGCAATTATTATAGAGAGAAAGAAAAAGAGAAGTCTACTACATCACTATTCTAGTATCCAGTTTTCTTCTAAGGTAAGAGGTATTATTTCTTTCATATTCATGAAGAGAACTATTGTTATTCCATTCCTTATTATTATGTTGGAATAACCTGTATATGCAAAGTACAACATATATGGTGAAATTCTTCTATTATTCCATTCTTTATTATTATGTTGGAATAACCTATCTATGCGAAGTACCGCATACATGGTGAAATTCTTCTAATATTCTATTTTTTATCATTCTGTCGGAATATCCTGTGTGTGAGTTTATGCCGGACCTGGTTCCTTTATTTATTATTCTGTCGGAATATCCCATCTGTGCGTTTACGCCGGACCTGGTTCCATTATTTATTATTCTGTCGGAATATCCTGTCTGTACTTTTATGCCGGACCTGGTTCCATTATTTATTATTCTGTTGGGAATAACCTGTCTGTGCAGTCTATCGCACGCATGGTGAATCCTTCTGTTATTCCATTCTTTATTATTCTATTGGAATAACCTGTCTATGTGGATTACCACATGCATGGTGAATGATCTTTCGTATTCATTCCTTATTAAATTGTGGAAATGATCTGTCTACGTGGATTACCACATGGCGGGCAAAAATCTATTTGCGGTTTCATATACTCTATTATACTCAGTTGGTTAAAGTTTTGGCTTCTATACTCCATGAAATTAGTGGAATATCCTTGATATTTGCGCTTCATTCAGTATCTTTTCATGGAAATATTCTTCTGAGCATTCTTGAATTTTTACTCCCCAAAGCAGTATCATGTTGACAATTTGGACGTTATTGATTTCAAGATAAATTAATTTATAAATCTTTAAAATTTATTCTTGAACTTGTTTAATTGAATAATTATGTCATTGTCATCATCCCCATGCTTATATTGTGATGAAAGTCATCTTTGGCTTACGTGCATAGATAAACTTAGTATGATTATGACCAGGGATTATTCGGTATAATCGTGACCGTAATGTGACGAATGATGTGGTAAAAGTCCTCATTGGCCTGTAGTTCATTGGTGGACAGTTGTTGGCATGATTATGACCAGGAATTATTCGGTATAGTCATGACCATTGATGATTACATGAATATCCTTGGCTGTGATGTAGGGATGATTTGATTTTATTTATTAAGATGAGTCTCAGTGATAAAAATTGATGAAAACATTTTAAATCATAGAAGATAGTAAATATCATGCTCTACTTGACTCTTCTAATGGATTGCTTATTCCGCTGCAATTAAACTTGTTGTCTATTATATTCTATCAGTTTAACATTGTTGAAGGCTAATGATAATTTCTTCTGCATTATCTTAGTTATAATATTTCTTACTAGGCTAGTTGAGCTCACCCTTTTGATTTCATTGTTCTCTTCAGGAAATGAGAACGTAGCCTGGACTAGTTGGGGAATGGAGTGACGGTCCAGATGATAGCATTAGTAGTCCTCACTATTCTGTTAAATAGTGTGACAATAAATGTAATGAGGACTCCATTGAGTGTGGATATTGTCTAGATGATAATATTCTTATTAAAACTCTTAGATTATGTTTTGTCGTATTTTTCACGACTGTTGTATAATTAAGTTGTATTTGAATTTTGTACCATGTATTTGGCGACTCAAGACGGGTGATGTATACCTGATTTGGGGGCGTCACATCAGAGTTTTAATACGTATATTGTCCTCTAGACAGTATACAAACTTAATGAAGTCTTCATTACATTTATTATCACACTATTTCATAGAATAGTGAGGACTACTAATGCTATCATCTCGGACCGTCACTCCATTCCCCGACTAGTCCCGGCTACGTTCTCATTTCCTGAAGAGAACAATGAAAGCAAAAAGGTGAGCTTAACTAGCCCAGTAAGAAATATTATGACTAATATAATGCAGAATAAATTATCATTAGTCTTCAATAATGTTAAACTGATAAAATACAATTGACATCAAGTTTAACTACAGCGGAATAAGCAATCCATTAAAAGAGTCAAGTAGAGAATAAAATCTACTATCCTTTATGATATAAAAAGGTTTTTCATCACTTTTATCGCTGAGACTCAACTTAATAAATAAACCACATCATCGAACTATCCCTGCACTACGGGCCAAGGATATGCATTAGATCATCAATGGTCATGACTATACCGATTAATCCCTGGTCATAATCATATCAAAAACAATCCATCAATGCACTACAGGCCACTGAGGACTTTTACCACATCATTCGTCACATTACGGTAATGATTATACCGAATAATCCCTGGTCATAATCATACCATGTCCATCTATGCACGTAAGTCAAAGATAACTTTCATCACGATATAAGCATGAGAATGATGACAATGATATAAGCATTAATCAAACGAAAACAAGAATAAATATTAAAGACTTTAAATTTATCCAAATATTATCAATCACTTAATAAACTCATAATCTAATATTATTAATATTATAACAATATTTTAATCACTTCTTAAACTTATAAACAATTTATTTCAATTGTTTATACTTTAACAAATAATGAATTTAATCATTCAAAAATTTCGTACTCGTAAGATTTCATCACCAATGATCAAATCCCTTATCAAAAATCTGCATATATCCTATATAGGATTCCCAAGCCATAAAATCCTATTTTCTAATTTTGTTACTTCACATAACATATTTAACTCATATGTTCGTAACTAAACCATTTTCATGAAAAATTACCAAATCAACTTGTTATTTTTCTATCCTTTGCCCAAACATATATACATATATTTCATACACAACAAGTGTGACACCCCCAAATTCGAGTACTTCGATTCCACGGGATTTGATGTTCACTGTACAAGCATCATCTATCTATCTACCCATAAATAATATCAAACCATACAATAGATAGAAATCATAATAAAATCTCTTCCCTTAAGGGTTACATCAACTGAAACATAAATAAATCCCAGGTTACTCTAACCTTAAAACATCTGTGCGGAATTCTAAACAAATAAGTCTTAAACAACAACATAAGTCTTAAACATAAATACATCATCAATTAAAATAACAAGTCTTCATCACTTGCTAACTTTGCCCTTGCCTTTACTAGTGGAGGGTTCATCGCTTCTTTCATTCTTAACTGCAATGTTATTATTAAGCAAGAGTGAGCACAAATGCCCACAAGTATAAAAAAAATGAAACAACAGTATAATAACATGCGAATAATCAACGACATCTGAATAAAGCTCAACTTTTGAATCAAGAATAAATAACATGAATCAAAAGAATACTGAGGGTCATAAGACCTTGAACTATGTCCTAGGTTAACAAGGGTTATACTTGAAACCTTTAACAGTCATAAGACTATGGACCTTCTTCTCGTACTTAGGGGGATCAGCCCTTAGTACCATACTGTGCACAATATCTTAACGCTAACGCATAAGTGAATCCCTTTTCAGGGTTGTTCATCTCAGTTTGACATTCGAGTCCGCACCAAAGGAAGTTTGGTTTGGATAATTCATCAAGGGTTCTGAAATTTAGAACGCTCATCAACTATGGACTAGTTGAATCAATAAGGTTCACTAGTCTAATAAGGTTCAACAATAATTGATATTCGATTTGAATAATAACCTCAAAAGTATACAATAGGACAATTATTGTATAACTGAATCATGCTTTGGAAAGATAATTATTCTTTAATATTATGCTTGAACTTGAATAATAACAAGGATAATTTATTCAAGGTAAATAATAAACTTGAACAATAATGACAAGTAGGGTTAGGGAAACTTGCTCAACATAAAAGTAACGTTTAAGTTTAAATAAACTTGCTCAATAGAATGGAGTTAGGGATAGGATACTTGCCTCGTGCGTAGATTACACTTTAACTAAGCACGTTCTTTGAATTAAATCCTACATACCATTCACATTCAATACCAGTTAATTATAAATTAACTAATCAATATAAACTCATTCTCGTTGACTACTTTAATTATTCGACTAAACTTAGTCAAATTTTCACTTTGCCACATCATTTGTACTTCGTGAATTACCAAACTAATAATGTAATTTAATAAATCACATGTAATTATGTTATTTACATGTTAAACATCTATTTTAATATCACATTATACCTATAACATGTTTACATGTTCATTACATTAATCCACTAACACATTGTTAGACTTAAACATTTTAAAAATACATTTCTGAATTTTCTGGGGAGTGGCGCTGCGGCGCCACTATTGAACTAAGGATTCGCGCTGCGGCGCCGTGGCGCTGCTGCTGGACTTCGGACGCTGCGGCGTGGTGGCGCTGCGGCGCGGGGCTTAAAGCATTGGACTGGCGACGCGGCGCGGCAAGCCAGAAACAGTTCTGCAATTCGCGAAAATTGCAGAACACAGCCAAAAATTTCAATTTTAAATATTACAACACGAATTCAGACATACCCATATGTTATGATTCATGTATAATCATAACCTAATATATATAAAGTGATTTTAACCATTTAAAACACTTAATCACAGAATTAAATCATGTAAAATGGGCTGTTCTTGAAGTTCTTGAAGTTTTTAACATAAATTCCTAAAATTCAACGCCACGGATTCGTTATAAAGCCAAATCCGTTCATTTAAAGCTTGGTCTCTTCGTATCAATATGCATAATAATATAGGAGTGTAAAATTTATGGATTATATATGATCAATACATCAATTATCACATATAAGGCCATATGGCCATATCACGTACTCTGTTTATTTTGAAATAACAAGTCATCAGATTACTACATGTTTTCATGAACTTGATGATATGAAATCATGTAATATATATATAAAACATGTTATGCTATTCTTACTATCACATAAATCCATATAATAGTACAATTCCCAAATCATAGAGATTAACAGAAGTTTTGAAAGCCAATTTATAAAAACTAAAAGACGTAAATGTAGAAATTGGGTTTGGGAGAAATTACCCAGAATACAAAATAGAAGAGTGATTCCAAATGTCCCTTTTTCAAAAGCCTGTTGATTACACACTCACTTAATCTCCCAGACTTCTCAATCCTCTCTGAAATTCTCAATCTTTTCTCTCTGTGATGCTTATCAAACTTAGAGAAAGAAATAGAAAAAGAATACGTCGTATAATAAAGACTGGTGCGCATCATGGCCAGTTATCCCAGTCATGGGTAACTGGTGGTAACTCCCACTAAAGCCTTGCTTGTTTAGCCACTAATTCCAAAACTCTTTATTTTAATAAAACCTTTTTATCATATAGTTCAATCATGTCACACCCACTTATACAATAAACTCATATATCTTATTTAATTTAATAATAATTTCTCATAAATTCACATAGTCACATAATTAATTATATCATTAATAAATAATGTCAATTTATTAAATTTCTAATTAATAATTAAATTAATTAAATAACATCATGCTTAATTAAATAATTTATTTAATTAAATAAGCTCACATAATTTCATACCTTGATAAAATTATTCTCTTCATTAATTTAATAAATGTAACACATATAATTAAATTAATCTATCACAATTGCATCAATTAATTATTAAATCTAATAATTAAATCATCGAAAATATTTATTTAATTCAATAAATATTAAAATAAGTTACAGAATTCTCGTTCGTCACATCTTTCCCCCTTAAAAGGATTCTGTCCCCAGAATCACGACTCAATATATTTCGACCCGTTACAACAAGTATTTTTTTTTTATAATTTTTCAACTCCCTTAAGTATTTTTTAAAAATCAATTTCTAATTAATTTCTTTAGAAATTAGCTACCTCAAGTTTAAGTCCAGAAATTCCCAAATCTTGGCAGGATCTTACACATGTTAATGTGAGCTTTTAGTTTAAATTTTATGATCATCGAAGTTATAGAACTCTAGTTATAGCGTTTTTCATCGGAAAAACCTAAATATTAAAATAGTCATAACTTGCTCAATTTAAGTCAGAATGAGCTCATTTTTTGACAGTAGGTACTTTATACCATATATTTTCATGTCCCCAAAGGCCTGAATTTATTTCACAAACTAAGTGGCTGTAAATGCCCTTTTAAACTTCTGGGCAATAGCCTTTTTGGTAATTTGTAGTTTTTGACTCCTTTGCTAAAATCAATCCACACAGAAATCTACAACACCTTTTCCAGTGATTCCACTTGGATAAGTTAGAAAACTCATAGATCTAACTCTATAACTTGACCAAACTCAAAAATTCAAAATATAACAGGAGATATGGTCAATTGAATTTCATACTCCATTTTTACCAAAATCTGATTTTCAACCCTTTGTGATTTCTATGAAACTTTCATGTTTTCACATAATAATCAACATAACTCATCATGACAATGACATAATAACTCAATAAAACAAGTTCAAGAATAAGTTTTAAAGATTTATAAGTTAATTTATCCTGAACTCAATAATGTCCAAATTGTCAACATAATACGGCTTTGTGGAGAAAAATTCAAGAATGCTCATAAGAATATTTCCACGAAAAGATACTCGATGAAGAGCAAATATCCAGGATATTCCACTAATTTCAAGGAATATAGAAGCCAAAACTTTAACCAACTGAGTATAATAGAATGTATGAAACTGCAAATGGATTTTCACCCGCCATGCGGTAATCCACGTATACAGATCATTTCCACAATTTAATAAGGAATGAATACAAAGGATCATTCACCATGCATGTGGTAATCCACATAGACATGTTATTCCAACAGAATAATAAAGATTGGAATAACAGAAGGATTCACCATGCGTGCGATAGACTGCACAGACAAGTTATTCCCAACAAAATAATAAATAATAGAACTAGGTCATGTGTAACGCACAGACATGATATTCCGACAGAATAATAAATAATGGAACCAGGTCCGGCGTAAACGCACAGACAGGATATTTCGACAAAATAATAAATAATGGAACCAGGTCTGGCGTAAGCGTACAGACATGATATTTCGACAGAATAATAAAGAACAGAATATTAGAAGAATTTCACAATGTATGCGGTACTTCGCATAAACAGGTTATTCCAACGGAATAATAAGGAATGGAATAACAGAAGAATTTCACCATGTATACGGTAGTCCACGTATACAGGTTATTCCAACAGAATAATAAAGAATAGAATAACAGAAGTTCTCTTCATGAATACGAAAGAAATAATACCCCTTACGAGTACAACAAATAATATCTCTTACCTTAGAAGAAACTGGATATTGGAAAAGTGAAGTAGCAGAATACTTTTCTTCTTTCTCTCTATAGTTTTTCTCTCTAGAGTTTCAGTGAATTCGTAAGAAATAATGAAGGAATAAGCTTCTATTTATAGAAGAACTGAAAGTGGCTCTTGGTCTTAACGAAGGGTCAAAATGACTCTTGCTAATATTGAAGAGACAACTACTATTTGCGAAGGGGCAATTAACTCTTGAAACATCGAAGGGGTAAATAACTCTTAAAACACCAAAGGGGCAAATAACTCTTAGAAAATTGAAGGGACAAATAACTCTTGGAAAACTGAAGGGATAAGTTACTATTAAAACTTTAAATCAATGATCCATATTAATTTACTTATTATAATTTCAACCAACGGTCTGAAAAATTAGCACATCTCCTCATGGAATAATATTGTACCAAAAAATGATTTGGATCGAAAAGAAATATATTTTTCAGGTGAATAGTACTCCGTGGATAGTAACTCGTGAATAGTAACTCGTAAATAGTTCTCCGACACGAAAAGTGCCCCGAATACCCGATTGAACAATATAACCTTCAGACATCAATTATTATTGAAACAAATGTCGATATCCACTAACACAAATAATTTCAACATAATGGAACTATAAAATTCATCTTTAATCAACACGAACTTATTCAACATTAATATTATAACTCACAATATTTAATAACCAGGTCGTTCCCAGGAAAGAGGGGGCTTTCCAATAAGGATTTTTCCCCATTGGCGCGTAATTAGGTGACCAAACCTTTCCTTGACAGAACTTCTAGACATTGTAAATATTGTAATTTAAGAATATGAATAACTTTATCATCTCAATTATTGATTTAATAATATAACATATTATGCAGATGATACTGTGACAATAATCGAATCAATAATATGAGAGATTTGATGCAATAATTACTATAATAATAATTGAGTATAACTGAGTAACTTCTTACGTAAGCATCAATAATTAATACCGTGTGCTACTATGCAACCACGCGTATTCTTTTATTTTTACTACCGGGTAGTTCAGCAGTTTTAACGGTAATACTTCCGCTGTTATTTTATAAAAAGATAATTCTATCATTTTCTTACTACGATAATACTTCCGTTGTGGGTTCACCAATGATTGTGCCGTCGTACGGATATTCTCGACAAAAAGAATATTCCCCGACCAAACGAATATTTTATAACAACTTGCATACTTTACAAAATTTATAAATATCACCCACAACTATAACATTATATCAAATCCACACCATAATATTAAAAAAATGTTTTGGGAAATTTAAATCTTTATTCATAAAATTTGTGGTCTCACAATCTCCCCTCCTTATAAAATTTTACCCTCGAAATTTACGTATGCACTTGGTATGCCGAAGAGATGAGGATACATTGACTTCATTTCATATTCTAACTCTTGAGGTATAACCTTTGAGTGTTGAATACGATCCTTCTTATCCAAGATTTTAACATGTATCTCCTCATACGTTAAATCTTCTGCTATTTCATTTGGTTCTAATTTAATAATGTGGCTCGGGTCATCCACATATTTACGTAACATCGATACGTAAAAAACGTTATGAACACGCGACATACTTGACGGTAAAATGAGTCTATAGGCCACAGTTCCTACTCGATCCAGGATTTCAAATGGGCCAATAAAATTGAGGGTTGAGATTTCCTCTCTTCATCAACTCTTGCTTCTAGAATAACGCCCTCTTGAACCTTTTTCTTCACATTCATCAGCTCCGGGTATGTAGTTTGAGCGTCCTTTAACTTTATCGATTAGAGTCAATTTTGCTCGTATATTTAATATCACCACATGGGTCCCTAGAGTCTTTAACTCTATCTTCATCATTTATAAGTTATACGAAATGGGTTTTTGTACTGGGGTCAATTCAAAATTTATTTTCACGCTTTGGGGGTAGGCCAGGAAGTTCTTTGAAAATACGTCAGGAAATTTATTAACAATATAAATATCATTCAAAACTGTGACCCTCAACCCAAGACTTGGATAGTACGTCACATTGATACCTATTAACTTACCATCGTCATTCATGACGTCGCCTATAGAAAGTCTGGCTTCGGTGTTTTCCAAGACTTGGAAGTCACCAGCAAAAGGCTCGGGGCTCTTTACTTATGGCTTGATATGACAATGATTGACTTTAGTGGTTTGGTTGCTTGAATTCGCATAACAGGTTGGTTAGGAATATGAAAGTTAACCACCTTACGAAAACAATCGATTTTAGCATGATGAGTAGTTAATCAATCAATCCCTAAAATCACATCAAATGCAAGTATTTTCAAAGAGATAAGATCGACAGGTAACGTGAAAGTGTTGATTTGAATTAAACAAGACTTATAAACAGTGGATGTAATGAAGGTTTCTCCCAACAGAGTTTCAACAGATAAATCAAAGTCTAATTTCTCCGGAGTCAAATTTAAACATTGAACACAAGCAAGAGAGATAAAATAATGGGTAGAACCGGTATCTAATAAGGCATAGACTTCGCAAGAGTTGATAATTAACTTTCCTATAATAACTTCATTCGGGTTTCTTGAAAAACGCTTTCACTTAAACTATCAGATTTGACTTTGCTATACAGTACATTCCACCCTTAATTACTTCGTCACATTCCTGATCCATGATTCGAATCATTACTCCCCGATCCATATCGAATTGGGATTGACCGCTCTGCACAAGGTAATTCCAAACTTGATGTTGGATTCTCCCAATTGTTGTCCAAAAAGAAAAATCTATTTCATCTATTTTGACTTTATTGGATCGGACGTCTTTTTTGACAATATCAACACGTCGTGCGGCTTTTACCCACGCATCATCTATTCTCCTTCATTCAGTTATTTCTACTTTCATCAGAACTTTGATCATAGCATTCTCAGATTCCAGCTCTAATATCTTATACTCTGCCAAAGAGTGCTTCTGTTCAAGCATCGCACATCGGGTAACGCAATTTTAAATTGTTGCATCTCTTTGCTCCACGACCGTCTGCCGTTCTTCGGCCTGCTCTTCTAACTCATGAATACGATTTTGTAATTCTAAATTTCTGTCGATGTTGGGATTTTTAATTGTCCCTTTTCGTTACTTGTTCTTTGGTGTTCTCATTTTAGGTGAGATTTGTTTGAAAAAATAAGTGAAAAAGGTTCGATATGTATAATGTCGACGATGGACTGTTAAGAGTCACCAGTTGGTTTTTTAAATGGTTGTACCAACACAACCGAGAAAAGGTTTGCACATTGACCCAGTGATGCGACACTGCTAAGCGGGTCGGTGAAACTGAGATTCATTAGGGTCCGGGGACTTAGTTATGCAGAGGGAAGGTGTTAGGCACCTCCCGACATCCGTGTTACCACGATGACTGCCTCTTTTTAAGAAACTGTTATCTGAATATGTGTGTGTGGGTCAATGTGCTATTATTTGGAAGTAGTGCGAGGCCTCGTTCGCACCTATATACACAGGGTTTGAATTTTATGTAAAAATTCAATTTTAAGCAAGATATGACAGTGATGTTTTATAAAAGAGGTTTTTTCAAATCCTGATGCTCAATTGTAATTGAGACCTTTTACACTCCCATTTTATTAAGTGCCCAGCTTGATTGATTTTATTTGACAGATGCGAGGCATTCGTACAAAAATAAATGTACAAAAAGGTGCTGAATTCCTCGTGGGTATGAAAACCATCTGAGGAAATCCAAACATCACAGATAAATTTACAAGCTGCTTACAGCTGAAAAGGTCCATCACGGGAACCGAATCTAGATTCAGGGGACTGAATCTGTGATCACATGATTCCTAGGCTCACATGATGTCATAATTGATATAAACGCAGTAAGCAGGTATATATATTAAGGCGATTGTAGGATATTATTGCGTAGATATGTTAAGGCGACGTGGCGTGGCATCGTGTTGGTCAGATGACGATGTTGCCCCTCACCGGTGTTATCGTCGGATTGGGCTGATAAAGCAGATGTTGCTCAGCTTTGCTGGGATTGGACTGCTGCAATTGGTTAAAGGTCCTCATTGTCATCCTTGAGGTGTGTCTGTCTTCCCGATGTTATCGTCAGGCTGGTACAGTGGATCTCATTGTGAGCGCCGAGATTAAAGCTAGTCGCACTTGTAACAAGCATTTCTGAGGTTATTGCCGAAATTGCATTCCTTGGGGTTATCACCAAGGTTGGTGGCTATTCCCATGGTTGGGACTGAGACTGGATACCTCGGGGTTATCTCCAAGATTAATCGGTCTTCTCCGGTGTGTGTGCCAGTATTGATCTGCATGCCTCAGGGTTATCTCCGAGATTGGAATTGTTACTCCCAAATTGCGATCTGGGGTTGATGCTGAACTTCTGGTAGTATCCGGTACGGATATGGATCGTCTTTCAGGATTCCCTCTTAAAAGACGAATCTGCTCTCCTGCAATGTTAGTGACAGTAATACAGAAAATTTCGAGTGTCTATAGATGCCCCTCTTTATCTTACTCATGCATGGCGATGCATGGGTATGATAAAGAATCCTAGACACTTGAAACGTAACAAGACGAACATGGTACTATAGATAGCAACATGATGTAAATGTTTGATGCATGTGTACAGGGTTGTAGCCCAACACGCTAGGGATGATTGCTGGCTCCCTGTTGCTTCAACTGGGGGTTAGCAACGATAACCAGATTTGATGTGTAATCCGAATTTGTTAGGATGTTGATGTTGGAGTTATCGCCAAAGTCCTGTGTCTTCGATTGTGACTTGATCCCGAAGATGTACCTCTTATGTGTGAGAGATCTACGGGGATGAAGCTTGATCTGTTTGAGGATGTGTATAACATATTCCATCATCTATCCTCTTTATTGACATTCCCTTCGTCGACGTGTGAATCAACGGCTGAAACTTTATGGGTAGATTGTCAAGGTTGCTTGACATCCGCTGTCGTGTAGATCACCGAAACAGTGCGTTGTGACCCCCGCCGGGGATCCGCTGGGGAATACGAGTGGTCGGGTGTGAAAACCTCGAACAGCTCCAGAGCTCTGATAGGTTTAAATCGCTATTGGCTGTAATAATGTCAAGGCTGCTTGACCTTCATTGATATATGTGTTAACGGCTTGCATGTACGTGGTAATCCCTGTCGTGACTTCATATTGTAACCCCCGTCAGGGATCCACTAGGGAGTGATGAATATAAACGTATGCAATGATTGAACAACTTTCCATACTTCGATGGGTTTACTTGCCATCGGCTGAAACAACGTCAAGGCTGCTTGACCTTCGTTGATTTGTGTGTCAACGGATGAGCATGCGTTGTAACCCCCGCCGGGGACCTCACGTTGTAACCCCCATCGGGGATTTCACGTAGGGTAATGACTCGGAATTGGTGGCATTAGACCTGTATAAGGTATTGTAGTTTATGATTTGTAACAACTGGGATCATTAGCAGGGTATACCTTGTACTTAGGTGACTACCAATGAGTGATGTACCGATTCAAAGTCGAATCTGAGAGGACCAGGATTGTATGCAGTTTTGCTCAATCGCATGGCGTTTTTATTTTTGATTTGACTTTGCTAATCTACAAGAACTCCTTTGCAACTCGAACTGGACTGAGCCGGAGGGGTGGGTCTCATATAGGGGTGCCGCAGGTGCATCTGCTGTTGCCGTAGATGGGCTTGCGGCCAACCGTGGATCATAAATCCTGCAGGTTGGTCTTCATAAGTTACTTTCAACTTGCTTCGCATAGAGAAAACCGCGAGCCATCTTCAGATCTGCTGAGTTCGGGCTGCTTTCTGCAAATTCTATCACCGTACAAGTGTTCTACACTATCCTGGTAGCATATGCCTGTATTTTCTCTCATTTTTGTCCGTTGGATTTTGAGTTATCGCATGAAATGCATCTAAACACATAGTAGTGATTATGTATGCACAAATGACTTGATAAAAAATATTCAACATAGTAAATGTTAGTATTAAACCATGCTGAACATAGTGATGTGAAAAAATTTGACTTTTGAGACAATCAAATTGGCACCTTTTTCTGCTATTTTTTTGTCATATTTGAGGTCTAATGAGCATAAGGTAGCAAGGCAAAGTACTCCTAGTATTGAGGTTGGCCTTATGCATGATGATTTTAATTTTTAATGCATATATTATGTATATGACTTTGGGGCAGGTATGCTACTGAATGGCTACCTAAACATGCCTGTATGCATGTGGATAGTCCTATTTTCAAAGAGGACTATAACAAAATTTTTCCAAATGTAGGCATTGGGTAGTCATACATTTTTAACTCTATTATATGTTAAAGTAAATGCATGCATGCATATAGTCATAGAATGCATTTTAGAAAGTTCCATGTAAGGAAATACCACACCCTTTTTGAGGTGATTTGGAGACTTGTAGTCCAGATATTATGGATTCGGATCAGCCGAGCAGTTCCTATAGGACTACTTCTGATATACGGTGGAGGGCTTCTGAAGTGCCTCGTCCTCGTTCTGTCAGACAGCCTCGTCGGTTGGTGGAGGCTGTGATACATCCTGTTCAGGTAGATGTTCCAGACGTTAAGGACTAGGAGGCAGATATTCCGATAGAGGACCCCGCTCCTGCTGCACATGTCCCTCGTAGGGAGCTTCCGAGCATTCAGGTGGTGAACCCAGAGTTGCTGGGTGATTTGGGCAGACATCCATCGATGTATTTACATGCTAACGAGGTATAGCGTTAGACTTTGATCTTCCTTCTTTCCTATTGATGAGGATTAAATGGTTTTGATGTTGATCTGCATTTCATGCAGGTCCTTGGTTTTACACAGCCTCGAGGGAATTGGTTCAGCATTCACTCTATGTACCAGGCGCTTCATCCTGACTATAGAGCGGTAGTGCATGAGTAGGGATTTGGGGCATTTTTCTCCATCCTTCCCCGTCGTTGTCCCTGGGGTTATCTCAGGGCATTGTCTGAGCGATGGTTTCATCAGACTCAGTCACTCCATCTGCTGGATTGTGAGGTAATGATGACGCCTATGGATTGGTGATTTATCACAGGTATGAAGTTTGGAGGGGAGCCAGTGCCTTGCATGACAAATATTACCCCTACTACCATTAGATCCTTATTAGGAGTTCCGGCGGCGGCGCTCAAAGGCAGGACTGTCCATTCAAGTCCTTTGAATATAGATGCTATGAGCGGGCTATTGAGTGAGCCCATGTCAGATGATGTCAGGATCAGGGATCGTGTTCTGCGGCGATTGTTCCAGATGATCATTCGAGGCTGCTTCATAGCAGATAACTCTTCCACGGTATCTTTCGCTTTGATCAGCGCTACACGTGAGGTGGACCGTATTGGAGAATATGATTGGGGCTTCTATACCTTTGCCTATTTCCTCCAGGGCATGCGTATGCGCTCACAGGGTTTGACCGAGGCTTGGCTAGGATTTTACCCATTTCTGCTGGTGAGTATTTCTCTTATCGTTTCCTCTTTATAGGTTAAGAGTGTTTACTGATAGCAGATATACTTTTTTGTTGTATTGGCAGTTCTGGGCCTATGAGAGGCTTCCATGCTTGCGTCCCGTGAGTGTGTTAGGTTTAGACACCTATCCACGAGGACGACGATGGCATCATTCGATTTTGCCAGAGTTCCCTGTAGCTGAGGGATTCACTCATTGCCGTATACAGCTGGAGTTACTGACGGCCGACACCATCACATGGCTTCCCTATTTCGGGGAACACCTGACCGTGGGTTTTGAGGATGGATACCCGACAGGAGCCGAGTATGCGATTTCCACCAGGAGAGTTCCTCTCTTCACGGATGGAGGCTGGGAGCTCTATTTAGGAGAGCGTGCTATCAGGAGCACCACAGGGGAGATCCGTATATCGATCTTACCTCCTGCTAGGCGTTCTTGGCCCGTATCACAGTCATCCGCCATTGATATCCCGTTGTTGGGGGTTAACGGATTTACATTGTCAGAGGGTCCATGTACTCAGGAGATATTCCAGCGTTGGTGGTTCCCTCGCACTATTGGAGCCCAGTCCCGCGCCACATAATTTTTGGGGGACATAGTTTCAGGATCCTTAATGATGACGGATTGGGTAGCTTGTGTCCGAGCTCCGACTCATATGACCCAGATTGATGGCTTGACCCGACAGTTAGATCGGGCACATATATTTATCCGGCATTTGGGCAGAGATCCAGCAGAGGCGGAGTCATTTGTTCCTTCCAGCTCAGGCTCTGGCCCCTTGGACGACCCATTCGGTTTTGCCGGTGCAGATCCTTCTCTTTATAGGCCTGACATCGCTGTTGATAGAGATCCAGTGACTCAGGAGGAGTTACATCAGGTGGACAGGATTGATGATGTGGATATCGAGACCCTGGTCTTCTTCTGATGTATATTCTCGTTATATCTTTTGATAGGCCTCTGTTAGATATTGGGTGGCTGTTCCCCATTCTCGCTATATCTTTTGTTAGGCCTCTGTTAGTAGTAGGGCATCTGTGCCCCATTTCCCTGTATTTTTAGCTGTACAGAGATGATGTATTAGATGATGATATACTTAAGAATGTATGCACAGTATTTCCATTCCCTATATCATATTGCCATCTATTATCTGTTATGAATGTATCATGTTATGCATATGTATGTATGTCCAGAGATATTCGGCATTGACCCCTGAATGGTCTTATGACACGGCCCGCACAGATGTCTTCTTCGATAGTTAGCCGTATTGATCATACCCCACCGTCAGTGGTGGCGTCGGGTATGCGATCGTGGTATGATAGCATGTCACCACTAGACATGGTGACTGTAGATCATTTATTATAGCATACCATGACCTTTTTGACTTTTCAGGTTCCCGCAGGATTTGTGAACGGGATGATAGAGCATTGGCTACCGGATAGGCAGGTATTCCGATTCGGCACCTATGAGTTGACTCCTACTCTAGAGGAGTATGCACGTTTGACGATGCTGCCTTTAAACAGACCTTGCGTGCATCTGGCTTTGGGAGACATGAGCAGATAATTCATGACTTTCACATGATTGAGGCACAGAGCAGTACAGGATGAGTTGACATCTGGCCACGTGATATCCCAGCGTTTTCTGTACGATAGATTTGGCTCAGAGGATAGCTATTCACGACATTTCGAGGATTTCACCACATCGGAGGATCATTGGCGTTTGGCCAGAGTTGACGTACTGATGCTATGTGTATTGTCATATGTGTATATGTCGCGATATATGGATGAGATAGATATAGGCGTTATCATGGCCGTGAGAGCTCTCAAGGAGGGTCGTACCATTGTACCTATGATTGTAGCAGAGACGCTGCGGTCGGCATCATATTGCTGCACGTATCCTACAGGAGTGTTCACAGGTAGCTCAGTCATTCTATATGTGTGGTTTATGTCACACTTGAGACCGATTGGTACTCTTAGACGGCATGGGTACTGCTTCACCCATGATGTAGCTATGTCATACTCTTTTCAGCCATCAGAGTGTATAGATGCTCTATCCTGGTCAACATTCTTGGCAGATATCAGAGATCCATTCAGCATATTGCCGTGTTCGGGGCTTAGCTCACCATACAGCTTCATTACTCATGCTCTGGGCATGGAGTATCTCCCTCTGGCTGGTTTGAGGGGAGTGACCACTTATCACCCATTGGACGTGATGTCGCGTTCAACCAGTTCCAGGATTTTCATCCTTTTGAGGGGGCGACAGGTCAGCGTTTAGCTTCTCGGTACCTCTCAGCAGAGGACCAATCTCGGGTATACGCTTGCTGGGATCAGCGCGAGATAGCGGCTTTTTCTGTCAGTCATCCTGGTTATTCCGCAGAGTATTCCGCGTGGATGGAGACAGAGATTTTATCGGCTGCAGTAGTATTTGCAGTACCGGAGCATGAGTTAGATGATGTAGAGCCCATGGAGGACATTGATACCTACATCGAGGAGGAGCCCACTGCTGGGTTGCTAGCATTTCTTCTGAATTCTCCTAGTACCAGTACTGTTGTGATTCAGCACTCGGCACAGTACTTAGAGCAGAGTCTTCATCTGATGACCTTTGAGAGAGATCAGATTCGATCTATGATGTCGACTGCTCTTGATGGGAGGGAGGCCGCTCTATTGGGGAGAGATGAGGCATTGGATCGTAAAGATGCCGCCGTCGTTGAGCGGGATGAGGCTATATCAGCCAGAGATGCTGTGATAGTTAAGCGGGATATCGCCATATCTGCCTGGGATGTAGCCATCACAGATAGTAATGCAGTGAGGTCCCTTACCACTGGCATGATCGCAGAGATGATCGCATATATTGATGATCATATGGTCACCATGCAGATGGCTACAGATCAGTTGGGTCGTGTGGATATTCTCATACAGGAGACCACAGCTTCACCTCCATCTTCTGAGAGGGACGCCATGTTAGACTTGTTAGCTCGCATATACCCTGACTTGTAGATGATCTTATATTTTCCTGCACAGACTAGCTTAGCCATTTTTTCATGTACAGCTTACATTGTGTATATCAAACAGCATTATATATATGACAGTGAAATATATTTTTGATCACTTCCCTTTTAGATATGCTTTGCTACTTGCTTGATATTTTGCCTGCTGCTTCAGGGCTTGTGATCTTGATGTATTCTGAATTTCTCCTAGGTGGATGGACATTGAGTTGTCTCTGGATAGTTCAGAATGGATCATCGATCTAGATGTATCCCTACCATCTTTGATGTCTTGGGACTGGTTTTTGTATGGAAATGAGGAGAGGAGTATGGCTTTCTTCTCTGAGATTAACCGCACCACAGATGGTCGCCAGTACTTCTATTTAGGAGAAGCCTAGTTAATTCCATCTCTTATGGATTGGTGTTGTTCTTCAATGTATGACCGCAACTTAGATGGTCGCCGAATCTCCTAGTTGGGAGGAGTTCAGGTAATTCCATCCCTTTGGTCTGAAGCCAAATGAAATGTAGTGGTTTGAAGGATGATCCCAGTACCGACTGACAAGGGTTTATATTTTGGTAGGGAGTGAGACCGCACCATGAATGGTTGCCTACGTACTCCTATTGAAGAGGAGATCAGGTCTGCGTAGTTCGAACCTAGTGTAAGAGATTCAATGCTGTACGTAGCAGGAATGGTGTGGGAATGTTTGTTTTATTTTTGTTTTTGTAAGGAAAAGGGTGGAAATGTTTTTGTTGTTTTTATTTTATTGCGACCGGGCCATATGAAATGGTTGCCTACGTACTCCTATTGAAGAGGAGATCAGGTCGACGTAGTTCGCCCCTCAGGGCGAGATAAAAAGCGTAATCCCGTGTACAGGTCAGAGTGCAGGGAAGAGAAAGTTTAATCCTAGGTTGAGGATAAACTGCAGGTGAAAAGTTTGATCCCAGGTATAGGTAGCCAAACTGTATACGCAAGAGGTTCAATCCATGGTGGGATGACCTAAGTTGCATGAGCGCAAAGGAGAGCCAGGCTGCTGGCTTGAAAGGTATATTTCCCTGAGGGACGAAGTGTAGAAAAGTTGTTTGTGGTAAAGGTTTAAAGAACCGGAATGACTGGGTACCTGATGGTCTACCACTAGGATGTTTACTTGATGGCAACTTCAGACATAGTATCGTTTCACAGTGTTCGAGTTGATGAGTTGTGGAAATTCATCACCGTCCATTTCTTGCAATCTGAGAGCGCCTCCTGTCAATACTTCCTTGACAATAAACGGGCCTTCCCAATTAGGAGCGAATTTTCCCTTAGACTGATCTTGGTTGTCAAATATTTTCTTCAAAACCAAGTCATGTTGTCTGAATTACCGTAGCCGGACTTTTTTGTTGTAGAATCTGGCGATCCTTTGTTGATATAACTGACCATGGAAGATAGCCACAGTTCGCCTTTCGTCTATTAAAGCCAATTGGTGATACCTATCTTGTACCCATTGGTCTTCATCCAACTGAGCGTCTATCAATACTCTGAGGGATTCCATCTCAACTTCTATGGGGAGTACTGTTTCCATCCCATAGGTTAATGCGTAGGGGGTTGCCCCAATGGAAGTGCGCATTGAGGTTCTGTAGGCTAACAGAGTCAGAGGCAATAGGTCAGGCCAATTTTTGTGATTGGTGGACATCTTTTACATAATCTTCTTGATGTTCTTGTTAGCCGCTTCAACAACACCATTCATCTTCGAAAGATAGATGACTGAGTTGAGATGTTTGATGTGGAATTTACTGCATAATTCCTCCATCATTTTGTTATTGAGGTTCTTGGCATTGTCGGACACAATCACCTCTGGTTGTCCATATCGTCAAATGACATTGTTTCTGATGAAAGCAATGATGACTTCTTTAGTAACCTTGGGGAAGGAGGCTGCTTCTACCCACTTGGTGAAGTAGTCGATCATGGTGAAGATAAATCGATGACCATTACTGGCTTTAGGCTTAATGGGCCCGATAACATCCATTCCCCACATTGAGAAGGGCCAAGGTGAACTCATATTGTGAAGTTCCCGTGGAGGGGCGTGTATAGCATTCCCATGAATCTGGCACTAATAGCATCTCCTGACGTGGTTATTGCAATTAGCTTTGAGAGATAGCCAATAATGTCCTGTCCTGAGGACTTTCTTGACAAGGAGGGGGCCACTAATGTGGGGACCACAGACTCCACCATGGATTTCATCCATAAGCCTTTGGGCTTGATCTTTGTCTAAACATCTGAGGAGACCTAATCTTGCATATCTTTTGTAGAGCGTATCTCCACTCAGGTAGAATTTCATAGCAAATCGATGGATCCACCTTTTCTCAGTTATGCTCGCCTCAACGGGTGTAGATTATTCCTTGATATGATGATACCAAGGATATTGGATGGGATGTATCTCATCCGATACTTCTCCAACGTAATTCCCATAGGCTGGGGCCTTGTGCAGGGAAATTGTGACGCTTGGCAAGTGTTCCTTGTCTGATATGCGGATCAAGGAGGCCAAAGTTGCTAACGCATCCGCAAAATCATTCCTATTACGAGGAATATGTAGAGAGGATATTTCTTCGAATCCCAAAGCCATCTTTAAAACCTGCCGATGGTAAGGCAACAAATGTAGTTCCTTAGTTTGATAGATTCTGGTGGATTGTCTGATTACCAACTCCGAATCTCCAAGGACAGTTAACCGCCTGATGCCCATTAAATGGGCAAGTTTTAGTCCCATAAGACAGCCTTCATACTCAGCCGTATTGTTGGTGCTGACAAACTGTAATTTGACGGCGACGGGATACTGTTCCCCCGTATCAAATGCTAGAACTGCTCCAGCTCTAGAACCTTCTATATTAACAGCTCCATCAAAATACATCTTCCACGTTTGGCGTGTATCGTACTGATGGTGTTGCTAAACTGTCATTACTCCTTCATCGGGGAAATATGTCTCCAAGGGTTTGAAATCCCTTGATGGTGCGGCGGCCAGTTGATCCTTAATTCCTTGACCTTTGATGGACTTTTGAGTCACATATATGATGTCAAATTGATGTAGGATCAACTGCCGTCTGGACAGCCGACAATTTAACATGGGTTTGTTGAACACATACTTGAGAGGATCCACGCGGGATATGAGATGGGTTGCGTGACCATGGAGATAATGATGTAACCTCATGGAAGCCCATGCTAAAGCACAACACGTCTTTTCGAACAGAGTGTACTTGTGTTCACTGCTGCTGAATTTTTTCCTGAGGTAATAGATAGCTCATTCTAGGCCTCTATCGTCCTTCTGTCCCAGCATATAGCCCATGGCATTGTCACTTACGGACAAATACATAAATAGGGGAACATCATCCCTGGGTGGTACCAAGATGGGAGCTTTGATTAGCTGTTTCTTGATTGTAAGGAAGGCATTCTGGCACTCCTCATTCCATTTCATGGAGGAGTTCTTCCTTAATAGCTTAAAGATTGGCTCACAGGTTGCTGTGAGTTGAGAGATAAATCTGCTAATGAAGTTGATTCTTCCAAAAAATTCTCGTATTTCCTTTTCTGTCTGAGGAATGGGCATTTCTGTGATGGCTTGGATTTTGGCAGGATCCAGCTCTATCCCTTTGTGGCTGACTAGAAATCCTAGCAACTTGCCTGATTTAACGCCAAAGGCGCACTTAGCTAGATTCAACTTCAAGTTGTACTTACGCAACCTGTTGAACAACTTCCTGAGATGCTCTATACGGTCATCCTCCTTCCGCGATTTGACAATAATGTCATACACGTAGATCTCGATCTCCTTATGCATTAAGTCGTGGAAAAGAGCCATCATAGCTCGTTGATAGGTAGCTCCAGCATTGATGAGGCCGAATGACAACCATCTATAGCAAAAAGTTCTCCAAGGAGTGATGAAAGCAGTCTTCTCACGATCTTCCTTGGCAACCATGATCTGATGATACCCCGCAAAGCAATCTGCAAAGGAATACATGTCGTATTGTGCAGTATTGTCAATGAGAATGTGGATAAATGGCACGGGAAAGCTATCTTTTAAGCAAGCCTTGTTCAAGTCCCTGTAATCCACGCAAACTCGCACCTTCCCTCCAGGTTTAGGTACGAGCATGATGTTGGATATCCACTCAGGATATGTAGACACCATTATGATGCCAGCTTGAAACTGTTTCACAATTTCTTCTTTCACCTTTAAACTCCATTCAGGTTTCAATCGCCGGAGCATTTGCTTGACTGGCTTAAATCCCTCTTTAATGGGAAGGCAATGAAGGACAATGTCAGTGGACAAACCCACCATATCCTTATGAGACCATGCAAACACATCCTGGAACTGGGTTAGTAGCGTAATCATGTCATTCTATCAATTTGGGGTAAGGTTTGAACCAATCTGGATTAACTTAGGGTTTTCTAAGGTTTCGAGATTAAAAGGAATGGTTTGATCAAGGTTGGGTTTGGGTTTGTCTTTGACCCATTCTTGAATTTCTGGAGGCACCTCAATGTCATCCTGTATATCCACCAAGGCTGAATTCATCTCTACATCAAAGGTCCAATCCTTGTGGAGAAGAGGCACCGTATCAGCAAGTACAAGCACATCTAAATTCAGAGTCCTGAAACAAAATATGCTTTCACTTAGTATATATGAAATGTGTTAATCATACACAGTGTTAGCATATACTGGCAAAATAAACTGCCAATATTGTACATAAAAGTAAGCAGTTATTATATCTACAGGGCAGAAAAAGTTTCCTCCCGCTTTACCCTTGACGACCAATGCAAGGAATGCTGTTCCAATTGGCAAGAGCAAATTTCGGGTGAACCACAGTGATAGAGGGATTATCATCATCTTCCCTGTCCCGAATGATAGCCATTACGTCTGGGCAATCATCGTTTGGGGTGTATCTGTTGGTATGCTCATCATGAACGATGATGCGTACGTCAAACATCATCCGCATGACGTCTTGCTTGATTCTTCGTTCCTCTTCCTCCACTGTGGGATCTGGAACAAAGATTTCTTTTTCCTTCACCGGTACCGGCTTGGGAAATAACATTGCCATTATATTAGCTGGCACCTTTACGGGAGGTTGTGCGGACTCAGAGCTTGCAGGCGAAGCTAAACGCCGCATGGTTGAAGCTGAAGGAATCTGCTAATGCTTATGAGGATTCCTATGACTAGAGCTGGCAGAATAGCCTAGTCCAGCTATCCCAATTTACTTGGTTAAGCGAATAGGGTACTTGATACCCTGGCAATCTTTACCCAACCCTTGTCCCGGTTTATGACCCAACGACATCATTTCTTGAGTGGCCGACATTACGTCAACAGAAATCTGGGGTTCGGGCAGTGGCGTTCCAATAGCATGGTATTAGGTATTGCATATTTCCAAAGCATGAAAACTAATTGGCTTAACATCCTTATTGGCATTGATGAACAACATATCCCCGTGCTGAGGAATCTCTGGTTCAGCGTTGACTGTGACCAGGCTATTGTTGATGATGTATTTCAACTGTTGGTGAAGAGTGGAGGGGACTGCCCCTGCCATGTGAATCCATGGTCGTCTCAAGAGCAGGTTGTATCTCGAATCTATCTTAAGCACATAGAAGGATACACAAAATGTATGAGGACCAATCTCAATTGGCAGCTCAACTACTTCGATCGAGTTACGGCAAGCTCCATCAAAAGCTTTGATAATGATATGGCTACTCCGAATTCAATTGGGATTGATATTCATCTTCACCAAGGTAGTGTATGGGCAGATATTCAGAGAGGAACCTCCATCTATTAAAACTCCAGCCACCATATATCCGGAGGATAAGACCGCAATGTGCAACGGTTTGCAATGACCGGTCCCCTCGGGCGGTATGTCATCATCAGTGAAGGATATCACATTGTTGTTGAAAATGTGATCAACTAGATGTTGAAACTTTTCTGTATCAACTGATGTCGGTAGATAGGCTTCTTCTAAAACCTTTAACAAGACCTTCTGGTGATTCTCGGAAGTCAGGACCAAGTCCAAGATTGATATCTATTGTGGAGCTTCTTTCAAGCTTAAAACCACCTTGGCTTCGTTATAACCCATAGTGCGGAGGAAATTTTTAATCTTCTCAATGGGTACTTTCCCCTTAGACTTGATGACATGCTTCATTACCCGTTAGGGAAGATACAGTGGATTCTCCTTCGACACTGCAGCAGTTGTATGCGAGGTGGATCCTTCACCTTCTCCATAATTCCACGGAACTGTACGCAAGCTAACAATAGGATATTATTCTCTACACGGCAAGTTGATTGGCTCGGGAGCGGCCACTTTTAAAGGATTGTTGATTCCCTTGAGTTGAATTACTGGCATGACAAGTGATTTGTTAACCCCATCATTTTCAGCGGATATGACTGCTACTACACTCTTCCACTTAGTAGGACCCGAATCCTCACTTGACCATAACACAGTGTCGTTATCTGCCAGGCGCAGTACGCTACTGTCGATTAAATTTTGAATAAGGTGGAGGAGTGCCCAACATTCTTCTGTGCTGTGACCGCGAGATTGAGAATGATATTGACATACTTCCTCAGAGTTGTATCATCCTGAACGGGGGTTGATTGGAGGTAGAAGGGAACTAATCCTTCCTTCATTGATTAACATATGAAGGATTTTCTCCATAGGTTGGCCCAAATGTGTGAATTCCCTTTTGTTGGCAAAATCCCGACGGGCTTTAGCATTCGCTCTCTTCGTCACTTTGTCTTCCAGTATTTCATTTTTTGAAAGTGAAGAGGGAATATTCATGACAATAGGTAGGAGACTGGCATGCTCCTAGCTGATTAGCTGACGAGTCACTTGATGCTGATAAGTCACCAGTTCTGCCAATTGCTCAATTTGTTTACATAGAGCTTTTATCTTTCGTTCCATTGCGAATTAGAACTTGGCATAATCCCATCTGTCATCGCCATCTTTGGGGGTCTGGGAGGATTCACAGCTGAAATTGGAACTCTGTCCGCTGCTCCAATTGATCATGTTGACCTCTTCTTCCTTGTGTTGAGGAAGAGGGTTGTTTTGAACGTGAGGCTGATCAGGTTTGGCAACCACGATTTCATCGTTGTCTATCAGGTCTAGGATTTTGTGTTTCAAGGCCCAACAATCCTGAGTATCATGTCTAGGTGCCCTGGCATGATAAGCACATTTTTGAGCAGCATTAAAACTCCATCCATTAGGGCTGGCTGGTGGAAGCAGATGCATGATTTTCTTCTGTGTTGTTAGAAGATTGAGAATGTTCTCGAGGGTGTCCCCTAAGGGTGTGAATACTCGAGGGCGTTTGGCTTCTCCACCTTTTGGTACTGGAGGATTTGAAGACTGTGCTTGAAAGGGAGTGTAATTTCTCCTCTGGACAGGCATGTTCTGATTGCCTTTTTGACCCTGTAGTATCAGGGAAACACCCTCCTCTTTCTTTTTATGGACCCTCTAGGGGTTGTTCCCATAATTTCCAGATTGGATGTGATCAGCAATAGCTTTGAGTGCAGCTAGGTCTTGAATCTTTCCGGATTTCAATCCCATTTCAGTCATCTCCCCATGTTTGACCATTTCAGAAAATGGCTTGCCAATGCCGGCTAAAACTCTTTCATAGAAAGGTGCTTCTTGTATGTTTATGAAAGTCATGACCATCTCTGATTCTTCATGGAAGGACTAACTTGGGCAGCCAGGCGTCTCCACCTCTGAGCATACTCTCTGAAAGACTCATTAAACTGTTTCTTGATCTTGGTAATTAGATACCGATCAGGAGCCATTTGAGATTGAAAGTTGTATTGGGTGAGGAAAGCGTGTGCTAGCTCTTCCCAACTATGGATCTTTGAATTGTCTAAACTTGTGTACCACGAACGGGCTTCTCCAGTTAGACTTTTTTTGGAACTGTTGCATTCTGAGTTTTTCATCCTCTGCATAAGATCCCAGTTCTCTAATAAACACCTTTAGATGTGTGTAAGGATCTCCTAACCCGTCATATTTTTCAAAGTCAGGAGTCTTAAACTTTTCTGGATAATGAATACCAGGGAAAATACACAAATCAGCATATGAAACACTCCCGTGTGTTCCAATTCCTTTGATAGTGCGAAGAGTCTCTTCCATTTGGAGGACTTTCTTTTTGATGTCACCAGTGTCTGGGTCTCCAGTGGGATGGGCAGCATCATGAGTTTTGTTTGTCGGATCCAACTGCAGTTCAGGTATTGTAATGACCTAGATTCCTCCTTGTGTGGAGGATTCAGCATGTACGGGTATTTTCTGACCCTGTGTAGACTGGTGTAATTCTTTTAGTAGAACAGCCAAATCTATAATCTGTTTGCTTAATCCGTCGAATTCTTTGCAAGAAACTGGATTAAGTTCGGTCTGGTCGGATGACGACATGATTGACTGTAGACCTGTTGCCTTTTTGGACTTTGAACGGGTGGTAGGTCCGATTGATTCCCTGCAAAAGACTTGCATTGTTTAGTCTTTAGGGAAAGTGGATAATAACATGCTATGTGATGTGTCCAGTTTAGGAATTTTATCCTGCAAAATGGATGTCAGCTATTTGTAGCATGTATGTGTACACATTTCTTCATATTTCTCATTACATGGAGATAGATATGGAAGATAATTACAAGTAATTGTGCTTTACAAGTAATTTGAAATGAGAGCATGAAGAGACTTTCCTCCGTTTTGGGTTTATCAGAGGCTGACCTATCTTAGGTTACTCTCGCGGCTTTTTGGCATGGAGGTTCCCAAATCATCGCAATCTACTTGATGAGAAGTTAATCCGATCTTTCAACTGGAGCGAATTTGGGTGGTGCCTTTCCTGAGCCTCGGAGAATTAGTCTTCTCACGAGTCCAGTAATCAAACACCGACGGGATAGCCTCCTGGTGGAGGGACCACACAATATACATTCACATACATCGCGTCTTACCATATGAAAATGATGACATGTGCGAAGCACTAATATCACAAGCAGATATGGTGTGAAGCACTAATATCACAAGCAGTTTATAGTGCGAATCACTAAGTAAGGAAATGCATTCGTACACATTTATCATAAAATGTAAATGCAACATCCACACACAAGCAGATAACAATTTTGAAAAAATTGTAATAGCGGCTTAAGTCCTCTTACTGGAGTCCCCAGCAGAGTCGCCACCTGTCGACGTCGGGATTTTTAATTGTCCTTTTCCGTTACTTGTTCTTTGGTGTTCTCATTTTAGGTGAGATTTGTTTGAAAAAACAAGTGAAAAAGGTCCGACATATATAATGTCGACGATGGAGTGTTAAGAGTCCCCAGTTAGTTTTTTAAATGGTTGTACCAACACAACCGAGAAAAGGTTTGCACATTGACCCAGTGATGTGACACTGCTAAGCGGGTCGGTGAAACCGAGATTCATTAGGGTCCGGGGACTTGGTTATGCGGAGGGAAGGTGTTAGGCACCCCCCGACATCCGTGTTACCACGGTGACCGCTTCTTTTCAAGAAACTGTTATCTGAATGTGTGTGTGTGTAGGTCAATGTGCTGTTATTTGGAAGTAGTGCGAGGCCTCGTTCACACCTATATACACAGGGTTTGAATTTTATGTAAAAATTCAATTTTAAGAAAGATATGGCAGTGATGTTTTATAAAAGAGGTTTTTTCAAACCTTGATGCTCAATAGTAATTGAGACCTTTTACACTCCCATTTTATTAAGTGCTCGGCTTGATTGATTTTATTTGACAGATGCGAGGCATCCGTACAAAAATAAATGTACAAAAAGGTGCTGAATTCCTCGTGGGTATGAAAACCATATGAGGAAATCCAAACATCATAGATAATTTTACAAGTTGCTTACAGCTGAAAAGGTCCATCACGGGAACCGAATCTAGATTCAGGGGACTGAATATGTGATCACATGATTCTTAAGCTCATATGATGCCGCAATTGATATAAATGCAGTAAGCAGGTATATATATAAAGCTGTAAATATATATATATATATATATATATATATATATATATATATATATATATATATATATACACACACATGATCACCAACCACGAAGCACATCCATGGGAGATCAGAAATATAAATAAAGCTGTAAAAGCTATCAACCGCCACGGAGGAAACTCCAGGCGGGACGAAATGTACAGAAAGCTGTAAAAACGGTCAACCACCACGAACTAAACTCCAGGTGGGACGAAATGTAAATATATATATATATATATATATATATATATATATATATATATATATATATATATATATATATTAAAGTAGTAAATGCACCGGATGTGAAATCCAGGCTCATCGGACGGAGTCCAACAACAGTTAATATTTATAAGTATATATATATATATATATATTAAAGCAGTAAACGCACCGGATGTGAAATTCAGGCTCATTGGACGGAGTTCAATAACAGTTAATATATATAAGTATATATATATTAAAGTAGTAAACGCACCGGATGTGAAATCCAAGCTCACCGAACAGAGTTCGATAGCAGTTCATATATATAATTATATATATAAGAAAGCCATTAAACGCACCAGACATAAGTCTAGGCTCATCGAACAGAGTTCGACACGCAGTTTATATATATATATATATATATATATATATATATATATATATATATATATATATATATATATACAGATTTTCTCTTATAAGGACTCAAAGTAAGGACTGCATTTATTTTTGCTTTTTTTTAAAACAACTAAAAAAAATATTTAATATTTTATGGAACTGAAATTTTTTCATAATACAATGTTTTGGACGTATTTTAGATACCTATACCAAAAAATGGTAGTACAGTCTGCACAGACTGTACATACATATTTTTGTTATACGTACCCAAATCACACCCAAAATATTTTTTTTTAAAAAACTTTCAGTTCCATAAAATATTAAATATTTTTTTTAGTTGTTTTTTAAAAATAAAATAAAAAAAATGCAGTCCTTACTTTGAGTCCTTATTTTGAGTCCTTATAAGAGAAAACCTCTCTCTCTCTCTCTCTCTCTCTCTATATATATATATATATATATATATATATATATATATATATATATATATATATATGCAGACTAGAATGAAACCACGGACCGAAGCCTGGGCAAATGCAAATAACACGACTCTCAACGTGTAGAAGGGTGTACGCAAAGATGAAGAGAAAGACTCTAAAGTGTGTGAGAAGGCTTACAGCTGACTGCTAAAAAAGGCTTCTATATCTTTAGAGTGGGTAAACACTGGCTTTTGTTGGTACAAAAGAGGCTATATATGAGCTCACAGGTGTTTAAAAGGGGAAAGTACACTGCCTGGGATGAGTGCAGAGCAAATTGGGCAGGGCTTCCTCGCCGTTTTCTCTTTAAAAATTAGCACCCCAAGCCCTCTATTTATAGGCATATTAGCCGCAGGTGTACCTGCGGCTGAGCCGCAGGTGTACCAGAGGCAATCCGGATTGGACCGGGTTTTTTGGGTCGGGTCGTCTCGCAGTACGTGCACTCGGGCACTGTAATATCCCCTCAGATTTTCAAAAGTGCAATTTGGGCATCCGTTTGAGGTATACATGACCTATTTCGGACCGCCGTTGTCGAGAGTTGTATGATAGCATGAGATTAGAGTTTGTACGAAGTCGTTGAAGATGGGACGGTGCCCTCCGGTCTTCAAGCTTTAACTTTCATCTGTTACCCCGTACAATAGTCACTCGGGATTGATTAGTCTTGTAGGACATTGTTGCGTAGATATGTTGAGGCGACGTGGCGTGGCATCGTGTTGGTCAGATGACGATGTTGCCCCTCACCGGTGTTATCGCCGGATTGGGCTGATAAAGCAGACGTTGCTCAGCTTCGCTGGGATTGGACTGCTGCAATTGGTTGAAGGTCCTTATTGTCATCCTTGAGGTGTGTCTGTCTTCCCGATGTTATCGTCGGGCTGGTACAGTGGATCTCATTGTGAGCGTCGAGATTGAAGCTGGTCGCACTTCTAACAAGCATTTCCAGGGTTATTACCGAAATTACATTCCTTGGGGTTATCACTAAGGTTGGTGGCTATTCCCATGGTTGGGACTGAGACTGGATACCTCGGGGTTATCTCCGAGATTAATCGGTCTTCTCTAGTGTGTGTGATGGTATTGATCTGCATGCCTCGGGGTTATCTCCGAGATTAGAATTGTTACTCCCGGATTGCGATCTGGGGTTGATGCTGAACTTCCGGTAGTATCCGATACGGATATGGATCGTCTTTCAGGGTTCCCTTTTAAAGACGAATCTGCTCTCCTGAAATGTTAGTGACAGTAATACAGAAAATTTCAAGTGTCTACATTGATCATAAAATTCTTCTAATAAATTCTCCTCAGGTTCCTCTTCTTCCTCGTCTTCCTCACTCTCAGCTGCTACCTCTGCAACTTGCTCGGGTGCAACTATTAGTTCTTCACGCACCCCGTAGATATCTCTAATTTCTTCTTCGTCTGACATCACATTAACCTAGTTAGTGATTAAAGGTGTCTCAACGGTCTCATGTGCTTCATTACTTATCTCAACATTTTCGGATGCCATTTGCAAATACTGCCACAAAATAAGGGTTAATTAACATATCACATATTATTCCTATACTCTGACCGACCAATTAAATACCAAATAAACTTAGGTAGGTCATACTAGCGAAGGAATTTCCCGTCTCTCCCCTCCTAGTTCTTGTTTCACATCTCAGCCAGGGATCATAATCCTAAGCTTTGATACCAACTGTGACGCCCCCAAAATACGTATACATCACCCATCTTGAGTCGTCAAATACATGGTACAGAATATAAATACAAACTTAATTATACAACCGTCGTGCAATATACAACAATACATAATCTCAGAGTTTTAATACGTATATTGTCCTCTAGACAGTATACAAACTCAGTGAAGTCCTCATTACATTTATTATCACACTATTTCATAGAATAGTGAGGACTACTAATGCTATCATCTCGGACCGTCACTCCATTCCCCGACTAGTCCCGGCTACGTTCTCATTTCCTGAAGAGAACAATGAAAACAAAAGGGTGAGCTCAACTAGCCTAGTAAGAAATATTATGACTAAGGTAATGCAGAATAAATTATCATTAGTCTTCAACAATGTTAAACTGATAAAATACAGTAGACATCAAGTTTAACTATAGCGAAATAAGCAATCCATTAAAAGAGTCAAGTAGAGAATAAAATCTACTATCCTTTATGATTTAAAAAGGTTTTTCATCACTTTTATCGCTGAGACTCAGCTTAATAAATAAACCACATCATCGAATCATCCCTGCACTACAGGCCAAGGATATTCATTAGATCATCAATGGTCATGACTATACCGATTAATCCTTGGTCATAATCATACCAAAAATTATCCATCAATGCACTACAGGCCACTAAGGACTTTTACCACATCATTCGTCACATTACGGTCATGATTATACCGAATAATCCCTGGTCATTGTTGGTCGTTTTACCGATCAATATATTCGTTCAAGTATACGCGGTCAACAAGTAATAAAGAGTAAGTAAAGTATCGTTCCCACGGAGAATTAACTAATAAATTTCACCAAGCACTAGTCCATAACCATTTCAGTCTTATTTAAACGAATGATTTAATATTTTTTATTAAAACTACAAAATTAAATAAACCTAACTATTCCTAGAGTGAGACTAGATAATGAAGACCTGAGATCACAATTTCATCTATTAACTCATTTAAATCCATACACTGCATGTTAAGTCAAACTAATTGAACTGAACTGTTAGTCAAGAACACAAAAGTAAAGTATAACCATCTCTCAATGTACCATACCCATATCATACACAGCTGATAGAATACACATGAACACCCACTTTACCTAAACCACTATATGTATATGTGATTTACAAATAATTAGGGTTTAAGCCCAAGTTCTCGATTGACTACGAGTGGTGCTTCGGTATATGTCTATTCTAAGCACAAATCATATATGCCAACACAATGTAGAACATACAATCACAAGCTAATAAGATCAGATATAAACCCATACTTCGTCTCTCGAGTCCATATGGGTTATCACAGTAATTGATGGCCAATCAACTAAGCAAATAGTATGGATCTAATTAGACAATCCTATACCAATTAATATGGCTAACAATACAATATATCAAAAATAACTAATCCATAGAATTCATTGTAATCTCAGAATAGAGTTTAAATCATAGCTGAATCAAATCTATCATCCACATATAGAATAAACATCGTAAGATACAATTATGAATCAAAGATAAATAAGAGTATAGAATTTTAGTGCAAATATGTTCTCCTGATCCAAGACGGAATCTCTGATTCTTTCCAATTGCTTCAAGTCTTCAATCTCATCCACTCTAGAAAGCACTACTCTAATATACTCTAATAGAGGTGGCAAACGGGCGGGCGGGCCCGGGCCGGGCCGGGCTAAAACGGGCCGGGCCAAAAAGGCCCGAATTTTCACGGGCCAAAAAAAGTAAGCCCATAGCCCGCGGGCTCACGGGCGGGCCGGGCCGGCCCGCGGGCCGAAGGTGGTTTATGCCTTATTTTTTACACTTTTTTGAGCCCGCGAAGCCCGCGGGCGGGCCGGGCCGGGCCGGGCCTTGAACGGGCCGGGCCAAAAAGGCCCGGATTTTTACGGGCCAAAAAAATGCGGCCCAAAGCCCGCTTTTTGACGGGCGGCCCGGCCCGGCCCACGGGCTTTGAGCCCGTTTGCCAGGTCTATACTCTAATCTAATATCGAAATTAAATAAAAGAAAACAAATAATGATAGCATATTGATCCCACACGGGGTGGTATGTCTTTTCATCTGATAATAAGTCTAATATATAAGCCCTAATTCCCCCAACACTTAGAATTTCAAAAATAAAATGAAGTCAGCAACTTCAGTCGATGGCGCGCGAGTGCAAAATAAGTTATGTTTGGTTGATGGCGCGGGTGCGCATGTTTTAGCCTATATAGCCGCGCGACTTTTGAATTCTGTATCCTTTGCTCTGCTGCTGCTACTGCTTCTTTGACATGCTACTCTTGCATCTTTGTTCATCAATGCTCAGTTTCATTTGTCCACTCGACCCTCTTGTCATGTCATCACTGATCTCATGCCACATACCAACGCCAAGCTATGCCATTTCCTGTACTTTTAGGTAACGCCCCCAAAATAGGTCCATTCCATCCAACCTATTTTGAGTCGCCAAAAACATGGTACAGAAAATAACTACAACTTTATTACAACAATTGTCGTGCAAAATATAACAACACATATGCTGTGAGTTTGGATACAAATATATACCAAATGTGACTCATGTTCCAACCGTGGACATCACCTCACAATGACACCTTACATAAAGGTATAGTCAAAAACTGTTTTAGAAATTAGAATCTTTGGAAAGTGCTCAAGGAAACCCTCGTATGTGGGAGACCATGCTTCTAGGTTATGATAGATATCATATGGCCACAGAATTATCCTTGGTTGACCCAATAGACCCTAAAGAAAAACGAGAAGTTTACTATCATATTCTTCCCAATGGTGAGTCTTCTCTTGACATATCATTATCTCCACTGTCTCTAACTGAGAATTATACTTCAAACAAACACCAAGATTATATAGGTAGTGCTCGTAAATATACTCAGCAAGTGGATGAGCACATCCCTGTCTTATGATGACACGAGATTGTATGTTATTAGACATCTGGTATGATAGTGGCAAAACACCCTTCCAACGTTGGGTTCGCCTCACCCTAGATGATTCATCAAATATAACTACTAAATGATGACCACCGTTCTATTCTCCTGTTACCCCCGGTCGACTCAGCTACACTCTTATTACCTGAAAGGAATTGTGAAATAGAAGGGTGAGCACAACTAGCTCAGTAAAGAATGTCATGACTAAAGATAAATAAGTTATCAATAGCCTTCAACAGAATTAAATCAGAGATTTAGAACATATGGTAGATGATAAAACTTTTCAACCATAGTTGCAGCGGAACGAGCAATCCATTAGAAGAGTCAAATAGACTATAAAGTCTATTATCTTCTCTATGTTAAAAGTCCACCAACAATGTTTTATCCCTGTAACATCAATCAATAATTCATGTCCACAATCACATGTATAACTCATAATCATAATTGTAGTTCTAAATTCCTCTTCTCATCTAGAACAAAGTTAATTTTCATCACTTGTCTTTACCTGAAACATTAAAGATCATGGTTATACCAAATCACAGTTCATGTTTATAATCATACTAATAAATTCATCTTTGCACCACGGGCCAAAGATATTCATCAACAGTTCATCTTTACACTACATGCCAAAGATATTCAACAAAAAGTCATCTTTGCACTACGGGCCAAAGATATTCATCAACAACTCATCTTTGCACTACAGGCCAAAGATATTCCTCAATAGTTCATATTTGCACTACAGGCCAAATATATTATTATCTCAAAGAAATATATAATCATTTCAGAATTTATATAACCAATAATTATAACCATGTTGATCATTTCACCTTTGCACTTAAGCTAAAGATATTCAATTATAAATTCAATGGTCATGATCATACCAGTCACAATTCAACTTTTCACTACTGGACAAAGAGAACCCTAGTCATGATCATACCAATAATCTACCCATCTTAACACTCCAGTGAAAGAGAATTTCAACATCAGGGTTATAAAAATATTATATATGATAATAAAATCAATATAATCAATACATAGTTTTAATCTCCAGAGTAATATTCATAAATCAACTATAATTTGGTTAGAAAAAGAAACCAATTTTGTCATGAATAGTAACTCGTGAATAGTAACCCATAAATAGTAACCCGTGAATAGTAACTCGTGAATAGTAACTCATAAATAGTAACTCATGAATTGTAACTCGTGAATAGTAACTAGTGAATACTAACTCATGAATAGTAACTCGTGAATAGTAACTCATGAATAGTACTTATGAATAGTAACTCGTGAATAGTAACTCGTGAATAGTAACTCATGAATAGTAACCCCGACATGAAAAGATAAGAATTTCACAAGAAAAATCTTACCAATATTCCGGTATAATGATATTGAAAGAAATAATATCATTTTAAAAAAAATACATCCCTTATTATCCCTTACCTCAAAAGAGCAGTACCTCTGACTCGAATAACGCTGAATGAACTTGCACCGTATAGCAACACTCAAGATATCAAAATACTCACAAGAATACGCTCGATATATAGAGAGAGAAATAGAGAGAAAACTTCAGTTTCTGGTGTGATTTTTAATTCTAACCTAATCACCCTATTTATAGGAAATTGCTTAGAACACCAAAGCAGAAAATTTAATAAAATAATAATATTTACCAAATATTCAATCCCACCACCAAGGAATCTGATTTCAGCTCATTCATAACACATGTGAGATGGCAAAAAACGTTTTTCTTCAAAATAATAATTAAAACTTCCAAAAATCAATTATTTCGGAACTTCGGAACTTCAATAATTCATAATAAATAGCCATTTAATCAGAAAATTTAAATCTCGCGAGTTTTTATAGGAAATTCAATTCTCTACAACTTTTCAGAAGAAAATTTTTCCAAAATCCAAACAAAAATTGACCGAAATCCACAAACCGACGATTTTACAGTCTATAATAAATTTTCGGTCAAGAATTGTGTCCACCAACACACAAAACATGTGTTAATCATTTAATGCCACAAAAATACTCTTCCTCCTCATATACTCATATATACTACATTCATTGTAAAAATATCACCATCAATATATTATTAAAATAATATATTTAAATGAATTATTTTATTAGAAAAAGATAAAATATTAATTTTCAACAATTATCACATTAAAAATTTTCTCCATCTATATCCACATAAAATCACTATTTTCCTCATCATATAAATCAATAATTAATTATACACAAATAATATTACAGAACCACAGTACTGGCAACCAGGTCGTTCCCAGGAAAGAGGGGGCTTTCCAATAAGGATCTCTTCCTTACTGGCGCGCAATTAGATGACCAAACCTCTCCTTAGACAGAACTTTCTAGACATTGCCAATAATATTATCTAATAATATTATTCAGATAATATGAATTATTGTTCCGATAATAGAAAATACTATGTAGTGACAACTATTAAAACAACAGTAATATAAAATATCAACGCAGCAATTATTGAATCAATAAAATATAATATTGAACAGTAATTACTGTAACAATTATTGAGTAGTGCCTTCTTACGTAAGAATCAATAATTGGTGCAATATCGTGTGCTACTGTGCAACAACGCGTATTACTGTGTTTTAACCACCGGGTATTCCAACAGTATTTATAAATAACTTGTTTTTGTCGTTTTCTTCATCCAATCGCTTTTCGTTATGGGGTCCACACAAGATTGCGCCGTCGTACGAATATTCTCCGACAGTAAGAATATTCCACGACCAAGCGAATATTCCCCGACAACAATGAATATTTTATGACCACTTGCTTATTTTTGAAAAAAATTCATATATCACCCTTAACTTTAACTTTTTATCAATTTAACCATTTACCAAATAGAAAAATTGAATACTTTTATTTCATAAAATTCGGGGTCTTACATTTTACACCAAAGGAGTTCTCAGTACATATAATGTAAAATAACATGAAATGCAACTAAACACACACTAAAATGTACTTGAGATGGGCATAGATCTCGTGAATTGATATCCAATAAGTAGGTGTAAAACCTACTTATCAAATACCCCCAAACTTGAACTATTGCTTGCCTTCAAGTAATGCATACTATACAAAACACTGAAAATGCACTACATGCTATACTACTAAATCATGATGCAATACCGTGTGCTACTGTGCAACACCGCGTATTACTGTATTTTAACCACCGGGTATTCTAACAGTATTAACGGTAACAAATACGCCGTTATTTATAAAAACTCATACTCGTCGTTTTTTTCATCCAATCTCTTTCCGTTATTGGCCCCACAAAAGGCTGCGCCGTCATATGTATATTCTCCGACAGCAAGAATATTCCACGACCAAACGAATATTCCCCAACAATAATGAATATTTGATAACCACTTGCTTAGTAAAAAATATTTGCGCATTTTACCCATAACTAACCACATTAATCAAATCAACTCCTTACTATTTCAAAATAATAAATAGAGGAAATTTGATTTTATTTATAAAAAGTTGGGGTCTTACATCTACAACGAACAATAGTTGTGAAGTAAGCTGAAGCAATACTATACAACATATCAAATCTATCTCAAATTTTGAAACTACGTACTGACTATAAATGGAAAGCAGTCGACAGACTATGAACTTTGTTTTCATTTTTTGAAAAGGTATACAGAACTTTATCTGCAAACCGTCATAACTTACGGGCACGAAGGGTGATTAGCCCGTCGTACCCTGTATTGATCAATACTACGTGTTCGAACGATATTTTCGTCCAGTATATCCGCCTTAGGCGCACAAAAGTTTTCCATGATCGGGATGTTCATTCTTAGTCTGGAATCCAAACCAAAACAATTCGGTTGGATAACAATAATGTTTTATCCTGTTCAAAGATATTTTTAAATATGTGTCTAGCTTAGTCAAGTAGCTTAGACGGCTTTTAATTAATGTATATATATCGTAATTGGATAAATATGTATCAACAAATACAACTATTATCCAAGTGAGGACACTTGCATAACCAAATTTAGAAATTAACAAACAGAATATATATCTTGATCTATAATAGTAGAGTTTAAAGAAATTGTATAATAGATTATAATTTAATAACTTACTTACACAGAATCATTGCATAAGTATATGCAAAGGTAAGATACTTGAACAATGAAAAAGAATAGTTCAGATACTAGCTTACACATGTCCACTGCATAATGTAAATGCAAGGCTAAAGATACTTGCCTAATCTGTACTTACACAACTTAGTTTTATCTTTTATATAGAGACCTATCATTATAAGATCATTCTGTCGATTAGAATAATATATCATAACACTTAGTACCATTATTTTACAGTCAACACATAACTTAATCACATTGTCACATATGTTTAGCAGTTATTAGGACATAAATAAACACTTATCTAGTCAAACTATCTAAGACCAGATTAATTTTTGAAATATTTCGGTGTACCGATGACTTTATCGGGTAATTATCGATTCTAAAACTCTATTATGTAATTCAATATTCCTTTAGATAATTTAAATATCAATCATATTATTTTTCATAGACTTATAATAATTTTTAAATAATTATTATAATTTATCATGATTTTTTAAACACTGGAATCATTATTAAATTATTTAAATATTAAATAATTTATTATTATTAATATTAAATTAATATTAAATTATTAATGAAACCATTGTCAAATTATTAAATTTATTTATAATAACTCAAAATATTTTTAAAACATTTTTATTACCCTTAAATAATTTTTAAAACATTTAAAATTATTTTTAAATAATTAATATTAATATTTAAATATTAATGTATTATTCACCAAAATATTAAAAGTCATTTATTATTACTTAAAATATTTTTTAAATCATTTATATCCTTTTTAAATGATTTTTAAATCACTAAAACCATTTTTAAACTATTTATTTAATATCATTAATATTAAATTACTAATAAAATTTACCTTAAAATATTAAAAGTCACATTTTATAATTTTAAATATTTTTAAACTCTTTATTTTTATTTAAAATAATTTTTATAATATTAAAATCGTTTTTAATTAATTTTATTTAATATAATTATTAACTAAATCTATTATCATTAATATTAAATAATTAATAAAATTTGTCTTAAAATATTAAAAGTTATGTTTTATAACTTAAAATATTTTTAAATACTTTATTATCATTTAAAATAATTTTTAATATAATAAAATCATTTTTAATCAATTTATTTAATACATTTATTAAATAAATTAAATATCAATAATATTCAAATAAATATTACTTTTAATAAAAAATATGTCAAATTATTAAAATTTAATTTTTATAACTTAAAATAATTTTTAAAACTAATTTTAGATTTTTTAATAATTTATTTCTATTTTTAATTGATTTTTGAAAATTTATTTAATTAAAATTAATAAGTCTGTCGCTATAGCCTTTAGCGACTGAAACTGTCACCTAAGGTGTTCTTGAGCCTCAAGAACACCCATAAGCAGTGATCGAGGTGCCTACTTTGACCAAACATTAAACACTGATTCAATGTGTTTCTTAACAGTTTAATGATCATATCTTGTAGTACTAGTGTAATACTACATGATCCAACAACAAACAAGGTCATACAACATCACACTAAGGAAATCTAAGCCTTCAAAGTGACTGTCAGAGCTGTTCTTCATTTTTTGGGTTACCCAGAAATGAAGAACAGTTCTAGAGGTCATATTTAGGCTTCCACAACTTGCAACCCATGTAATGTTTTGATGATTTATGGGTTCCAGGTTGTAGACAACATGCCAATGTACAAATCTATTACATAAAATCAGTATAACAACAACAAAATTTCCAGATATGGTCCGGTCAAACCATGTCAGAAATCACGTTCATACGTTTTCTAGGTTACCCAGAAAACAGAAATCGTGATCATCTTGCCTGGTTTGACCGTCCACTGCATGAAGCCTGATTATCATTTAGGTGTTCTTAAAAGCTTTAATCTATAGTCCATCTACCAAACTACAACCTAGATACAACATCAAGCACAAATCAACCAAAAACATGCAAAATCTAAGGCCATGTACTGTCAGACAATTCTGGGTTACTCAGAAAATAGAAAGTCATGGTCGGTCAACCGACTTTGACCATCAATAACTTGCAATCTATACTAGATCTGACCATCATTCGAGTTCTAGACCAAAGCCCTTATAACATACTACAACTACAAACTTTTAAACAAACAAAACCATAAACAGACAAAGATCTATGAGGTTTGACATTCAACTGTCAGACCATATTTTCCAGTTTTCCAGATTTTTACAAACTTCAATTTCGTGCATTTTGATGTTATAGATCTATCATATATCAACCCAGATCACTTATTTACATATCAAATGACATATTTAATAATTAAAACACAACTTTTAACACAGCAAGCAAGATCAGATTTCTAGGTTTAGGTTATACCTTTCTTTGCTCAATCTTGATCCTAGGCTTTCTAATCTGATATGAAGATGGTAGGGACTTGATTTAGGACTGAAATGCTAAAGATTTTCGTAGGGTTGGAGAGAGAGAGACTTGGTTGAGGATAAGTTGAACAAATGATCTAATTTAGTGACTTTTCTCTCTCTTTAATCTGCATATATATTATGTATATAATGTTTATGGCTGAAGTATATAGCTGATATGTTGATATTTAGAGCACATGGCAATCTTGGAGTAGTTGAGCAACTCAATTTTAGCAAGATATATAAGTTACCTTCAATAATGCAAAAAGGGCATTTAGGTCATTTTCCTTGTAATTTTAATGGCTATTTTGTAATCTTGGCTAACCCTTAGGGTTTAACCCTAAGGTTGGAAAATTTATTAGTTTCTAGGATTTTCTAAATAAGCTAAAAATGTAAAATTTAGTTTTCTAAATTACAAATTAGGGTTTCCTAATTATATTTAGGTTTTACTAATTATACTTGGCTTGAACATTAGGATTAAGGTTTCCTAATTATCATTAAACTTTCTTAATTATCAATTAGGGTTCCTAATTTAGAAATTAGAGTTTCTAATTAACAATTAGGGTTTCCAATAACTAGGGTTTTTCCTAATTCAGATTAAATTCTATAATATTTGTCATTAATCATATCAACACAATTACATAACAGTCTTGAACTCCTATTTGAGTTTCAAATTAGGGTTTAACAAATTAATGCTAGGGTTTTGTCATAATACTCTTTAATTGACCAACCATGATCAATATACACATACAGTACAGATTTATAGTACTGAAATATAATTAATATTATATTATTATTCTTATTCCTTATTCAAAATCCAAAATTAGAGTTTTGAATCCATATCTGACTTAACTTTCATATATACCATTATTAATTAAGTTAAAATAATTAACTTAACTAATCTGAATAAATTCATATAATAAAATAGTTATTGTAATAATTCTAATAATCATATCATATATTAAATAATACAATAATCATATTTTTATGGAAAATAAATAATAAAATATTTTTGCTACAAAATTAATTTATTATATAAATATAATTTATAATGATCAATATATAATTCCTTTAAAAAAAATTATACGCAAAATTTCTTATTTAATTATATCGAAAATATTGGGTTATTACATTCACCCTCCCTTATAAGGACTCCATCCCCGGAATCACCTTTTCAAAACTTATACATACTAGGGTAAATAACATACGCATTCATTGCAAGTAGATTTCAATCTGATTTGATCGAACTAATTCTAACTTATTCAACATAAAGCTTATCTACCTGATTAAACGAAAATTTGATTTCTAATAGAACTCAAATTCCTCCTACAAAATTTCTGTATAAAATAATTTACTATATATAAGAAAATCATATATATAAGAAAATAAAATTTATTTGAATAATACCTGGTATTCCATCCCCAACTGCTACGGTATCCTGAATGGTCATATTGAAGACTCTTGCGGTTGATTTTGTTGGTATGTTGGTTGAAGTTGGTCCCGTGATTGACAATGTTTCGCTGCTTTTCACTGTATTCACACTCCCTGAATCCATTTTCCTTTTTGAACAATCCTTCACCTTGTGATCCATTGATCCACACAGAAAACACCCACTATTCACCCTTGGATTGGGGCAGTTGGGAGAGATATGTCCCTCCTACCTGCACTTATAGCACACAAATTTTCCCTTTAAACACTCCCCCGAGTGATTCTTCCCACAATTCCCACACTGCACTACATGCTTCTTTACACCTTCTTGCTTGACCTGGATATTCCCAAAATTGTTCTTTTTTCTTTTCTCCTTCCTACTTCCACCTTAACTGCTCCCTCGACCTTACCCTTGTTCTTTTTCTCTTTGTTATAGAGGCATATGGCCTTACTCCCCTCCTCGGCTATGATAGCCTTTTCCATGAGTGCTGCAAAAGTATTGATTTGCAACACCGCCACTTTGTTGTAGAGCCAGGGTTTTAATCCCAGCTCGAACCTCCTTGCCTTCCTTGCTTCCGTATCAACTTGATGCGGAGCGAACCTATCTAATTCATTAAATTTTGCTGTGTATTCCGAAACTGTCATGTTTTCCTTCTTCAACTCTAAAAATTTCACCTCCATCCTAGCCTGCATACTGGACGAGAAATAGTTCTTTAAGAACAGTGTCTTAAATCTAGTCCAAGTAACCAATCCTTCTCCAGCTCTAGCTTTATTTGC
This sequence comes from Panax notoginseng, assembly GCA_016801055.1. Classification (NCBI taxonomy): domain Eukaryota; kingdom Viridiplantae; phylum Streptophyta; class Magnoliopsida; order Apiales; family Araliaceae; genus Panax; species Panax notoginseng. The sequence continues at coordinate 64,240,214 of CM029017.1, read as the reverse complement.
CTCCCACCAAAAATTAGCCTCCCTCTTCATCATATAAGTGGCAAAAGCCGTCTTTTGCTCCTTAGCTACCCTAGCAATCACAAATGGTTTTTCTATTTCCTTAACCCAAGTTTGGGCTTATATAGGGTCAGTTGTCTCTCTAAATTCTGGCGGTCCGACTACCTTGAAGTCTTTAAAATTTTCCAATCAATTTTCTGGCTGATTACCCGCGGCTAGAATTCCAGTCTACATGGCTTGAGCTACCATGTTCTTTAAGTTCTGCATCGGGTCAGGTTGTCCTCCAGCATTGTTGACAGATTCTTCTGTCTTTTGGTTTCGGTTTCGTCTTCTTGACAACATTATCTAATTAAATAAAATCATAAATTATTCTTTATTCTATGTCTTATCATATCACGCATAATTTCAAACTCAACAATCATGTACCCAAAATATATTCATATTCATTCACTAATTCATAATATTTTACATCATATAGCATATATCGCTATAAACATTCGCTATCCCTTTATGATCACAAAAGTCGGGAATCGCTGCTATAACTTATACAAAAGTTGAAAATATTACATTACACACATATACTTATCATATATACATAACATCGAAAATGCATATTCATACAGTACTTATACTACTTATTCACTATGCCTTTTTCTTGATCTTGGACAACCTTTTGCCTGATGACCTTCTACCCCACAAATAAAACACACACCTTGCTTCAGATTGGGATGATGAGGAGAGATATGTCCCTCATGTCCGCAATTGTAGCATACATTTTCCCCTTTCCTACACAAGCCTTCATGTTTCTTATTACAGTTTGTACATTTTTCTATTTTGCTAGAGTTCCCTTGGTTAGAATCAGAATTTCCTATATCGCGATTTTTCATCTTTCTTTTCCCTTTCTTGCTCGGAGCTGCACACGATTTGTTGCTTTTGGCTCCCATTTGATCAATTTAGATTTTAAGCTTATCTTGTTCTTCCATTATTTTTGTTAATGCTTTCTGTAATTGACTATTTAACAGCTTTTCTATTTTCCACATCTTTTCCAAAAAAGATACCTTGTTTCTCAGATTCTGCACTTCCATTGAGGCCTGGTTAGCTCCAACTTTAGTGTCCGAATCACTATCTGCCAGTTCTATTATTTCTGGATCGGGTACTACGTTTTCCACTATAACCACCTCGTCAGGGTTGCTTTCGATGTGAGCCTCTATTTCAGCTATTGGCTTTAATATTGTCTCGGTTATGGAGATTTGCTCATTCTTTACATTCTGAAAGTATCCTAATCCTTTTACACCTGACATCTACACATAAATTATTTTGATTAGTATATAATATATATACACACAACAATTAATAGTTTTATATAAGTTATCTTTTATTTTTGTTTTATGATGAATTTATTTAATTCATCTCTTTTTAAACTCTATGTGAGTTATTTGTATTTTCAACATTTTTCTTTATCCTAAGATTATAGCTTAAGGTATACCCCACCTAAGGTTTCTAACCTAAAGCTCTGATACCAACATGTGACGTGCCCAAATCCAGGTACTTAAAACCCAAACTTGGTGCTTCACGATATCATTTCTTTGAGCGGAAAAATAACAATAATATAAGTATCAAACTTAATTTACATATATCAGAGTTGTATAATACTAGGTACGTGACCTTTAAAACATTTCATTACATGATACTTAATAAATATCATTGACTTAATATAGTCTAACTATTACATAAGATACCATGAAATTTATTCTGTCAGTTTCCCTTTTCCTTTGTTCTTGGTAGAACCTTCAGGTTGATCACGCTTAGCTGAAAACATTTAAATTTAAAGCAAGAATGAGCATTTGATTGCCCAGCAAGTAATAGCAGATAATAAACTTTAGCTAAAAGAAGTAAATATTTTATTTGAACGACACTTCTACAACGAACAACAGTAGTGAAGTAAGCTGAAGCAATACTATACAACATATCAAATCTATCTCAAATTTTAAAACTACGTACTGACTATAAATGGAAAACAGTCGACAGACTATGGACTTTATTTTCAATTTTTGAAAAAGTATATAGAACTTCATGTGCAAACCGTCATAACTTACGGGCACGGAGGGTGATTAGCCCGTTATACCCTGTATTGATCAATACTACGTGTTCGAACAATATTTTTGTCCAGCATATCCGCCTTAGGTGCACAAAAGTTTCCCATGTTCGGGATGTTCATACTTAGTCTGGAATCCAAACCAAAATAATTCGGTTAGATAACAATAATATTTTATCATGTTCAACGATATTTTTAAATCTGTATCTAGCTGAGTCAAGTAGCTTAGATGACTTTTAATTAATGTATACATACCGTAATTGGATAAGTATGTATCAATAAGTACAACTATTATCCAAGTGAGGACACTTACATAACCAAATTTAGAAATTAATGAACAGAATATATATATTTCTTAATCTATAATAGTAGAGTTTAAAGAACTTGTAAAATAGATTATAATTAAATAACTTACATACACAGAATCATTGCATAAGTATATACAAATGTTAAGATACTTGAACAATGAAAAAGAATAGTTCAGATACTAGCTTACACATGTTCATTGCGTAAAGTAAATGCAAGGGTAAAATTGCTTGCCTGATCTGCTGCTTACACAACTTAGTTTTATCTTTTATATAGAGACCTATCATTAATAAGATCATTCTGTCGATTAGAATAATATATCATAACACTTAGTACCTCTATTTACAGTCAACACATAACTTAATCACATTGTCACATATGTTTAGCAATTATTAGGACATAAACAAACACTTATCTAGTCAAACTATCTAAGTTCGGATCAATTTCTGAAACATTTCGGAGTACCGACGACTTTATCGGGTAATTATCGATTCTAAAACACTATTCTATAATTCAATATTCCTTTAGATAATTTAAATATCAATCATATTATTTTTCATAGACTTATAATAATTTTTAAATAATTATTATAATTTATCATGATTTTTTAAACACTGAAATCATTATTAAATAATTTAAATATTAAATAATTCTATTATCATTAATATTAAATTATTAATGAAACCATTGCCAAAATATTAAAGTTATTTATAATAACTCAAAATATTTTTAAAACATTTTTATTACCCTTAAATGATTTTTAAAACATTTAAAATTGTTTTTAAATAATTACTATTAATATTTAAAGATTAATGTATTATTCACTAAATTATCATAAGTCATTTATTATTACTTAAAATATTTTTAAATCATTTATATCCTTTTTAAATAATTTTTAAATCAATAAAACCATTTTTAAACTATTTCATCAGATAATGCCGCCAAGACGACAAAATCGTAACCAAAGGGAGGAGCGATCTGTGAATAATGAAGGAAATCAAGCTGATCCAATGCAGAACTTTGCAGACATGATAGCTCAAGCTATGCAAACTAGAGCCCCCGCAGCAAGAAATCGATCAGCTAATCCATTTGCTAACTTTAAAGACTTTAAGGCCGTAGGACCGTCGGAATTCAAGAGAACCACTGACCCTATAGAAGCCCAGACATGGGTAAAGGAGATGGAGAAAGCTTTTGTTATTGCTAGAGTAGCGGAGGAGCAAAAGACAGATTTTACTACCTATTTGGTGAAGGGTGAGGCGAATTACTGATGGGAGACAAACAAAGCTAGAGCTGGTACAGAAGTAGTAACCTGGACAAGTTTTAAGGAATTATTTTTCGAAAATTATTTCTCAAAAAGTATGCAAGCAAGAATGGAAGTAAACTTTTTGGAGTTGAAGCAGGAAAATATGTCGGTTGCAGCATATGCCGCCAAATTTAACGAACTAGCGAGATTTGCTCTGCATCAGCTGGACAGTGAGGTGCGAAAAGCGCAAAGGTTTGAGAATGGACTGAAGCCAGGGATATATAGCAAGGTAGCTGTGTTGCAGATTAAGACATTTTCTGTGACGCCCCCAAAATAGATCCATTCCATCCAACCTATTCTGAGTCGCCAAATACATGGTGCAGAAAATAACTACAACTTTATTACAATAATTGTCGTGCAAAATACAACAACACATATGCTGTGAGTTTGGATACAAAAATATACCAACTGTGACTCATGTCCCAACCTTGGATAGCACGTCACAATGACACCTTACATAAAGGTATAGTCAAAAACTGTTTTAAAAATTAGAATCTTTGGGAAGTGCTCAAGGAAACCCTCGTACATGGGAGGCCATGCTTCTAGGTTATGATAGATATCATATGGCCACAGAATTATCCTTGGGTGACCCAATAGACCCCAAAGAAAAATGAGAAGATTACTATCATATTCTTTCCAATGGTGAGTCTTCTCTTGACATATCAATATCTCCACTGTCTCTAATTGAGAATTATACTTCAAACAAACACCAAGATTATATAGGTACTGCTCGTAGATATACTCAGTAAGTGGATGTGCACAACCATGTCTTATGATGACACGAGGTTGTGTGTCGTTAGACATTATGATAGTGGTAAAACACCCTTCCAACGTTGGGTTCACTTCACCCTAGATGATTCACCAAATATAACTACTAAATGATGACAACCGTTCTATTCTCCTGTTACCCCCGCTTGACCCAGCTACATTCTTATTACTTGAAAGGAATTGTGAAACAGAAGGGTGAGCACAACTAGCCCAGTAAAGAATATCATGACTAAAGATAAATAAGTTATCAATAGCCTTCAACAGAATTAAATCAGAGATTTAGAACATATGGTAGATGATAAAAAATTTCAACCATAGTCGCAGCGGAACTAGCAATCCATTAGAAGAGTCAAATAGACTATAAAGTCTATTATCTTCTCTATGTTAAAAGTCTACCAACAATATTTTATACCTGTAACATCAATCAACAATTCCTGTCCACAATCACATGTATAACTCATAATCATAATTGTAGCTTTAAATTCCTCTTCTCATCTAGAACAAAGATAATTTTCATCACTTTGTCTTTACCTGAAATATCAAAGATCATGGTTATACCAAATCACAGTTCCTGTTCATAATCATACTAATAATTTCATCTTTACACTACGGGCCAAAGATATTCATCAACAATTCATCTTTGCACTACATGCCAAAGATATTCCTCAACAGCTCATATTTGCACTATAAGCTAAATATATTATTATCTCAAAGAAATATATAATCATTTCAGAATTTATATAACCAATAATTATAACCATGTTGATCATTTCACCTTTGCACTTAAGCTAAATATATTCAATTATAAATTCAATGGTCATGATCATACCAGTCAATAATTCAACTTTGCACTACTGGCCAAAGAGAACCCATAGTCATGATCGTACCAAAAATCTACCCATCTTTACACTCAAGTCAAAGAGAAACATCATCATTAGGGTTATAAAAATGTTATATATGATAAAAAAAAATAATATGATCAACATATAGTTTTAATCTCAAGAGTAATATTCATAAATCAACTATAATTTGGTTAGAAAAAGAAACCAATTTTGTCATAAATAGTAACTCGTGAATAGTAACTCGTGAATAGTAACTCATGAATAGTAACTCGTGAATACTAACTCATGAATAGTAACTCGTGAATAGTAACTCGTGAATAGTAACCCCGACATGAAAAGATAAGAATTTTACAAGAAAAATCTTACTAATATTCCGGTATAATGATATTAAAAGAAATAATATCATTGATAAAAAAAAATAACATCCCTTACTATCCCTTACCTCAAAAGAGCAGTACTCCTGACTGGAATAACGCTGAACGAACTTGCACCGTATAGTAACACTCAAGATATCAAAATACTCACAAGAATATACTCGATAATATAGAGTGAGAAATAGACAGAAAACTTCAGTTTCTGGTGTGATTTTCAATTCTAACCTAAGCACCTTATTTATAGAAAATTACTTAGAATACCAAAGCAGAAAATTTAATAAAATAATAATATAATTATAAATTTTCCTTAGCCCACCTTTGAAAATCTGGATTCAGCCATCAACATGTGCAAGTGGGGCCCACCAAAGTGTAAAAAATGTTTTTGTTAATAAAAATAAATAAAACTTTCAAAAATTAATTATTTCGGAACTTCGGAACTTCAATAATTCATAATAAATAGCTTTTTTATCAGAAAATTCGAATCTCACAACTTTTTATAGGAAATTTAATTCTCTACAACTTTGCAGAAGAAAGTTTTCCCAAATTCTAAACAGAAATTGACCGAAATTTACAAACGGACGATTTTACAGTCTATAATAAATTTTCGGTCAAGAATTGTGTCCACCAACACACAAAACATGTGTTAAACATTTAATCCAACAAAAATACTCTTCCTCCTCATTTATTCATATATCCCACATTCATTGTAAAAATATTACCATTAATATATTATTAAAATAATATATTTAAACGAATTATTTTATCAGAAAAAATAAAATATTAATTTTCAACAATTGTCACATTAAAATTTTTCTCCATCTATATCCACATAAAATTAATATTTTTCTCATCATATAAATCAATAATTAATTAATCACAAATAATATTACAGAATCACATTACTGACAACCAGGCAGTTCCCAAGAAAGAGGGAGCTTTCCAATAAGGATCTCTTCCTTACTGGCGCGCAAGTAGATGACCAAACCTCTCCTTAGACAGAACTTTCTAGATATTGCCAATAATGTTATCTAATAATATTATTCAGATAATATGAATTATTGCTCCGGTAATAGAAAATACTGTGTAGTGACAATTATTAAAATAACAGTAATATAAAATATCAACGCAATAATTATTGAATCAAAATAGAATATTGAACAGTAATTACTGTAACAATTATTGAGTAGTGCCTTCTTACGTAAGAATCAATAATTTGTGCAATACAGTGTCCTACTATGCAACAACGCGTATTACTGTGTTTTAACCACGGGGTATTCCAACAGTGTTAACGGTAACAACTACGCCGTTATTTATAAACAACTTAGTCTTGTCGTTTTCTTCATCCAATCGCTTTTCGTTATGGGGCCCACAAAAGGCTGCGCCGTCGTATGAATATTCCTCGACAGTAAGAATATTCCACGATCAAACGAATATTCCCCGACAACAATGAATATTTTATAACCACTTGTGTATTTCGAAAAAAAAGTCATATATTACCCTTAACTTTAACATTTATCAATTTAACCATTTACTGAATAGTAATTATAAGAAAAATTGAATACTTTTATTTCATAAAATTCGGGGTCTTACATTTTCGGCCTTGTTGGAAAAAGCAATCATCGCCGAAGGAAGAAGTGAAGCTGTGTCGAGGTATCATCAAGAGAAGAAGAAAAAGACGAATGAAGGAGGTAGCAGTGGAGGAAGTAACTCTAATAAGCGTAAGTGCAAGGACAATACTGAATCTGGAGACAAGTCAGGAGATAATAGGAAGAAAGGTGAGACATGTACAAATTACGGTAAAAAGCATTCAGGAGTATGTTTGAAGGGAAAAGGAGTGTGTTTTAACTGTGGACAAGAGGGACACATCTCTCCAAATTGTCCAAGTCCAAAGAAGATACCAGGTTGTTTTTCATGTGGATCGCTAGAACATCAAATTTGTAACTGTCCAAAGAAGAATGCAGAAAGAGGAAGCAACAATAGAGGAAACAGCAGTGGAACACTGGCGATCAAAGGACCTGCTCAGCCGGGAAGACCGACAGCTCGCACGTTCAACATGACGTTGCATGATGCAGTAGCTGCCCAGGAGGTGGTGAAAGGTAATGATTTAGTTAAGTAAATGAATTACGCGAGAAATATTAGATAGATATAGCTGTGAATGGTTTTCTTTTATAGATCTCAAGTCACAAGTTAGTATTTGAAACATAAATTAATATTGTGTTGATATAAATGAATTGATGATAAAACTTTAAAAGATATTAGAGAGTAAGAATGCAGTGATTCCGAAGACAGAATCCTTATAAGGAGGGGAGAATGTGAGAATCCAGAATTTCACATAATTCAAATTTTTTGAATAATTTTTTTTTTTGAAAAAGAATAAAGAGAAATTACTTGAATCATATAAATGTATATGATAATGAAGCTAGATAGTTAATTTATTAACAAAGAAGTATACTTAATCATTTTCAAGGAAGAGTAATGAAAGTTATGTAAGAAATTAACATGGCTTGAATGTTAGCCTTGATTATTAAATTAAAAGGATTTACAATCCTTAAGTAATTGTATTGATGATTATGTGAGTGTTTATAACTTATTAAGTCGATTAGGGCTATCAAGTTAATACACTAGAGGGATATGTTATGACATATGTGAGTTATGTACGTGATTGAGTAAATATGTATTATATAATGTGTCTACATTTATTTTGTAAAGAGATGAAGAATAAAGTTATGTAACCTAATACATTTATTAGGTATGATAATTAAATAACCTAATGTGTTATAATTTAAGAGAATGATAGTATTTAAAAATATATACTAATCCTAACAGATTTATTTGATGCATCTCAATTAATTAATATTATAACCTAAAGAATAGCAAGTCTAATTATGTTATGAAATTTAAAATATATGAGTAAGAAATTAACTTGCTAATGGGTGTAATGGAACCCTAATTAAATAGTGGGGAATGGATAAAAATTAATAAGTATAGAACTATGTTGATTTGCAAGTCCATAGAATTAAAATTACTAGCCCAAAGAATTAAAGAAGTGGCCCAACCTTTAGCCCAAGTGGGATGGGACATGTTGGACATTAAGTAAGTTAATTAAAGCATAAAAGGAAAGCCAAATTGGGACAATCTAAGGCCATGTGGCCGGATATTAGAGCGGCAAAAAGGAGGGGGATGAATGTGATGAATAGTTACTTTAGTAGGTGAATAACTTATAACAAGTGTCCAAGTTCTATTCAACCAACACATTAAGAATTAAGTGCAAGTAACCACATAGTCTATGAGAGAGACAAAGAGCAAGAGTGTGGGGGAGTTATCTAGATACACAAAATATATCTATACAATTTTACTAACATCTAATTCCTTTCTCTTTTATTTTTTATTTCATTTTCATCTTTTATATCTCTCACTTCCTAAGTTAGCAAAAGCAACTAAGAGAGAGAGAAAGCCTAAGAAATTTCGGCTATAGAGAGAGAGAGGAGAGTGAGAGAGTTTTTGAAAGCTTCATAGTTCCTAATCATGGTTTAGGAAGAAAGAGAAGAAGGAAAGGCTAAGGTATAACAAAATTTCTACTTATGTAGTCTAATTTCCTTTTTAGTTTGATTTGATTTTTTATAATTTGAAGTTTTGATCTTGAGGTTTAAAACCTTAGATCTAGGTGTATATAAGTGTTTTATGTTTAGATCTAACCTTTTTGAGGATCAAAAGTTAAATCTAAAGTATGAGATAGAAACTAGATTTTTCAAAATGTAGAGAACCTAATTTTTTATTAGCCTTGATGGTGTTTAACTTTGTGTTTGATGCTTGATTGATGAAATAGATCATGTATTATGGTAGATTCATGGGTATATGAAGTTTGAGTAGGTAGTATGATGAGGTATGTTGGTTATTATGTGAGAACATAGAAGTTTTCTTAGAAACCACAAAGGATGGAAAGTCAGATTTTTGTAAAAACGAAACATGAAATTCAAATGACCATATCTCCTATTATATTTCGAATTTTTGAGTGTGGTCAAGTGCTAGAGTTAGATCTATAAGTTTTATAACATCTCCAAGTGGAATCACTGAAAAAGGAGTTGTATATTTCCGTGTGGACTAGTTTTAGCAAAGGACTCCAAAGCTGCAAAATGACAAAAATAAGCTGCGAAAGAAATTGTAAGGGCTGTTTCGGCAATTTAAGTTGTGAAATAAATTCAGACCTTTTGGGAAAAGAAAATATATGGGATAAAGTAGGATGTGTCCAAAAATGAGCTAATTCCGACTTAAAATGACCAAGTTATGACCAATTCAATATTTGGGTTTTTTGGACAAAAATAGCTATAACCGGAGTTCTATAACTCCGATGGCCACGAAATTTAAACTGGAGGCTCACGTTAACACGTATAAGATTATGCCAAGAGATGAGAATTTCGGGAGTTAAGCACGAGGTAGCTAATTTCTTAAGGAATTAACTAAAAATATTTTTTGAAAAATACTAAAGGAAGTTGGAAAATTATAAAAAAATACTTTTTGTGTATGAAATATATGTATATGTGTTTGGACAAAGGATAGAAAAATAATAAGTTGATTTGGTATTTTCGTAAAAAGGATATGGAATCCAGCTTGCTGGATTGAAAAAACTGATGAATCCAGCTTGCTGGGTTGAAAAAAAGTTTACTGAATTGAAAATATATTGAATCCAGCTTACTGGATTATAATCTAGTTGATGAATTTGGAATCTAGGTTGCTGGATTTGGAATTCAGTCTGCTGAATTGGTAATTTGATTGTTAGATTTAGCATCCATGTTGCTGGATTAGTATATGACTTATTAGATGTTAAAGAATAACTTATGAAATGAAAAAGTAAGTGTTAAATCATGATGTATATGATATATAGATTAAAGAATTAGCAAAGGATGATAATTATACTAATATTGTAAGGTGTTAACTAATATTTAATTATGTGATTAAGTGTTAGATAATTGATTGATAAAGTAATTGTACTATGATACAAAGTATGATATGCTGATTAAAAGATCAATCTTATTAATAATAGGTATTACAAAAGAAGTTAACTTAAATTGCGTAGCAGTAGTCAACGAATCAGGCAAGTTTTCTAACTCAACTTGAGTTACTATATTTCAAGCATGGTAGTGAATAATTATTGATAGTTATTCACATCTATAATGATTGTTGTAATTCGCACGTAGTGCAATTGATTCTTGTTCTATTATTTGAACTATTTATAAATCATGTCTCAGCTAATTGTTTTAGCAAGACTAATATTTGTTAAAGCTTGAAATGTTCTATTTATTATGAACTGAATTGTTATTGAAATATCTATGCCATTGGTTTCGGCTAGATTAGTATTGTTATTAATTATTAAAATCATAGTATTTCCTTGAAAGTAATCCAAACCATATTGTTGTGGTACAGACTCGTGATGTAAGACTGAGATGAATAAATTTTAATGTCGTAAATCGACCTATACACTATTATTGAGTATTATGCATAATATAGGGTACAAAGGAGTTGGCCGCTCCAGGTACTTGCAGAAGAATATAGTTTAGTTTTTATAACTAATTTATATTCTTGTGGTAGTTTAGTTTTAATAACTAAATGATTCCTCTAGTAGTTCATGATCCTTTTGTGATCACTCAGCATGAAATCTGGGTATATCCCACTTTATTGAATATTGTTGCAGTATTGTTAATTCTTATTATTCAGTTGAATATTATTGAATCTTTGAAAGAATTTTACTCTTTCATCTCTGATATGTTATTCAGTATGAAATGGGAGAAAGTTTTATTATTGAGATTGAATTATTATTCAGCTACTTCGAAATCTTTTGATTATTGTTGAAGTTCTAAAGAAGCTAGACCCTTCTATTCATGATATATATATATATATATATATATATATATATATATATATATATCATTTATTGTATATTTTAACTTGCTGGGCAAACTCGTTGCTCACCCTTGCTTAAATAAAATATTTCAGCTAATGTCGAAGTAGCAAACGGTTCTAACAGGGACAAAGGCAAAGGCAAGGTTCAGGAGTAGTTAGTGTTAACTTTTAATGGTTATGTTTTATTATGTAATTATTTATGTAAACCTTTTGGTTATATAAGGGTATGTAAATTATGTCAAGGTTAGTTAACCTGGGATATTGCTATAAGTTTTATTAAGGAATATTATGAATGATATTTTTCATTAATGAATGAGTAGTTAGATGTGATATATTTGATGGATCGTGAGCACCAAACCCATGGTTAGGGAACCCGGATTTGGGGGCGTCGCATATGGTCCGGTCAAACCATGTCAGAAATCACGTTCATACGATTTCTGGGTTACCCAAAAAACAGAAATCGTGATCATCTTGCCTGGTTTGACCGTCCACTACATGAAGCCTGATTATCATTTAGGTGTTCTTAAAAGCTTTAATCAACTGTCCATCTACCAAACTACAACCTAGATACAACATCAAGCACAAATCAACCAAAAACATGCAAGATCTAAGGCCATGAACATACTGTCAGACGGTTCTAGGCAAGATCTGGGTTACCCAGAAATTGAAAGTCATGCTAGGTCAACCGCTGACCATCAATAACTTGTAATCTATACTAGATCTGACCCTCATTCGAGTTCAAGACCAAAACCCTTACAACATACTACAACTACAAACTTTTAAACAAACAAAACCATAAAACAGACAAAGATCTATGAGGTCTGACATTCGACTGTCAGACCATATTTTCCCGTTTTCTAGATTTTTATAAATATTAATTTCGTGCATTAAAATGTTATAGATCTATCATATACCAATCCAGATCACTTATTTACATATCATATGACATATTTAATCATTAAAACACAACTTTTAACGTAGCAAGCAAGATCATATTTCTAGGTTTAGGTTATACCTTTCTTTGTTCAATCTTGATCCTAGGCTTTCTAATCTGATATGGAGATGGTAGGGACTTGATTTAGGACTGAAATGCTAAAGATTTTCGTAGGCTTGGAGAGAGAAAGACTTGGTTGAGGATAAGTTGAACAAATGATCTAATTTAGTGACTTTTCTCTCTCTTTAATCTGTATATATATTATGTATATAATGTGTATGGCTGAAGTATATAGCTGATATGTTGATATTTAGAGCACATGGCAATCTTGGAGTAGTTGAGCAACTCAATTTTGGCAAGATATACAAGTTACCTTCAATAATGCAAAAAGGGCATTTAGCTCATTTTGCTTGTAATTTTAATGGCTATTTTGTAATCTTGGCTAACTCTTAGGGTTTGACCCTTAGGGTTTAACCCAAAGGTTGAAAAATTTATTAGTTTCTAGGATTTTCTAATTAGGTTAAACATGTAAAATTTAGTTTTCTAAATTACAAATTAGGGTTTCCTAATTGTATTTAGGTTTTACTAATTATACTTGGCTTGAACATTAGGATTAAGGTTTCTTAATTATCATTAAACTTTCTTAATTAGCAATTTGGGTTCCTAATTTAAAAATTAGGGTTTCTAATTAACAATTAGGGTTTCCAATAATTAGTGTTTTTCCTAATTAAGATTAAATTCTATAATATTTGTCATCAGTCATATCAACACAATTACGTAACAGTCTTGAACTCCTATTTGAGTTTCAAATTAGGGTTTAACAAATTAATGCTAGGATTTTGTAATAATACTCCATAATTGACCAACCAGGATCAATATACACATACAATACATATTTATAACACTGAAATATAATTAATATTATATTATTATTCTCATTCTTTATTCAAAATTCAAAATTAGGGTTTTGAATCCATATCTGACTTAACTTTCATATATACCATTATTAATTAAGTTAAAATAATTAACTTAACTAATTTGAATAAATTCATATAACAAATAGTTATTGTAATAATTCTAATAATCATATCATATATTAAATAATACAATAATCATATTTTCATGGAAAATAAATAATAAAATATTTTTACTACAAAATTAATTAATTATAAAAATATAATTTATAATGATCAATATATAATTCCTTTAAAAAAAATTATAAGCAAAATTTTTATTTAATATATCAAAAATATTGGGTTATTACAGAAGCGGTAGATTCTTTATTGATAATTCATTATCTCTATATATAACTTATTACACCCAAGCATACCTTTTGATATACTCTAAGGGTTTTAAGGAATAAGTTAAAGTATAATTCATTATACACAAGTTACTATGATGATCTCAAGTCTAAGGATCACTTGTACTACTATCACTTCATGAATTCCTATTGATAAGCAAGTAAAACTCCATTAGATATTCCTTAGCGAGCCACGTTCAGTGAATTTATTCTCCAATAAGTACCTACATACTTGCTTTAGTGTCTCCACACAAATGATCATGAGATCAATCATCATCATCCAATGAGCAAGCAACGTATGCACCAATCTATCCGGATTTATTAATCCCCTTTTTAGTAATCCAACTATTGGGACAATTTTAGTTTGTGAGCTATCTAAGAATTTAGATCTCATTAGCATGATCATCATTATGATTCTAAAAGCTTTGCTCAAAACTATGAGTTTATCACATATTATAAAACAACACCATGTAGATAAATTAAAAGCCTTTAATTAAACAATTCTTTTATTAATAAATGGATAAGATTGTTACAAAGTATATGCTTTATCATCAAACATGATTGGCTTGTGTGCATACTACTTTCAATCTCCCACTTGCACTAAAGCCAATCTCCATGGTATCTCGTACCCTTCTTCTCTAAGTAATGATTATCCTGTTGTTGGATAAACTTTAGTTAATGGATATGTAATATTGTTCTTTAGAGTTCACTATCTCTATAGTGACTTCTCCTCTTTCAATGATTCTTTAATCAAATGAAAGTGTCGCAACACATGTTTAGATCCTAGATGAGACTTAGGAACTATTCCTAGTTCTGTAATAAACTTTTCGTCCAAACAATCAACTTGTAGATTCATTTACAGCTATATACTTTGTCTTCATCACTAAACTAACAAATATTTGATGTGTGGAACCTTTCCTATGACGCTCCCAAATTAGGTACTTGAAACCCGAACTCGGTGCTTCACGATATCATTTTGTTGAGCGGAATAATAATAATAATATAAATATCAAACTTAATTTACATAATCAAAGTTGTCTAAATCCCAGGTACGTGACCTTTAAAACATATCCATTACATGATAACTAATAAATATTATCGTCTTGACTAAGTCTAACTATTACATAAAGTACCATAATACTTATTCTGCCAGCTTTTCTTTCCATTTGTCCTTGTTAGAACCTTCAGGTCGTTCACGCTTAGCTGAAAATATTTACATTTAAAGCAAAAATGAGCATTTGATTGACTAGCAATTAATAGCAAACAATAAAATTTAGCTGAAAGAAGTAAATATTTTCTTTGAATGACACTTCTACAACGGGGCAACAGTTGTGAAGTAAGCTGAAACAATATTAAACAACATATCAATTCTATTTCAAATTTTTGAAACTATGTACTGACTATAATTGGTGAGCAGTCGATAGACTATGAACTTTGTTTTCAATTTTTGAAAAGGTTTTACAGAACTTCATCTGCAATTCGTCATGTTTTACGGGCATGGAGGTGATCAACTCGTTATGCTATGTATTGATCAATACTACGTGTTCGAACGACATTTTCGTCCAGTATATCCGCTTTAGGCGCACAAAAGTTTTCCATATTAAGGATGTTCATACTTAGTCTGTAATCCAAACCAAAACAATTCGATTGGATAACAATAAGGTTTTATCATGTTTAACGATATTTTTAAATCAATGTCTAGTCGAGTCAAATAGCTTAGACGACTTTTAATTAATGTATACATATCAAATTTGATAAGTATGTATCAACATGTACAACAATTATCTAAGTGAGGACACTTGTATAACCATACTCAAAAATTAACGAACATAATATATATATCTAGATTATACAATAATATTGTATTGATACACAATGATCAGACAAAAATTCAAGAACTTGTATGAATACAAAGTGTTAGATACATAATCAATAGAGTAGAGTTAATAATCTGGCACAACAATAGTATAATTCTAAAACTTGCTTACACATGTCCATTACATAAAGTAAATGCCAAGGGCTAGATACTTGCCTGGTCTGCTGCTTACACTATACGACTTAGTTCTATCTTTAATACAATGACCTATCATTCATAAGATTGTTCTTTCGATTAGAATAATACATCATAACACTTAGTACTACTATTTGCAATCATCATGTAGCTTAAGCACATTATCACATAGGTTAATCAGTTATTAGGACATAAACATACACTTATCAAGTCAACCTATATAGGTTCGGACCAATTTCGATAACATTTTGGTGTACCGAGGACTTTATCGGGTAATTATCGAGTTCATGATTAATAAAACTCTATTATGTACCCTAAATATTATTCTGGATAACTTAAGTATCAGTCATATTATTTTTAAATGACTTATAATATTTTTTAAATAATTATTATAATTTATCATAATTTTTTAAACACTGGAATCATTTTTAAATAATTTAAATACTAAATAATTCTACTATCATTAATATTCAAATAATATTAAAATATTAATGAAACCATTGCCAAAATTATTAAAGTTATTTATAATAACTCAAAATATTTTTAAAGTTTTAATATTACCTTTAAAAATTTTTAAAATATTTAAAATTATTTTTAAATAAATACCATTAATATTTAAATATTAATGTATTATTTATCAAAATATTAAAAGTCATTTATTATAACTTAAAATATTTTTAAATCATTTATATCCTTTTTAAATCAATAAAACCATTTTTAAACTATTTATTAAATATAATTATTAAATAAATCTAATATCATTAACATTAAATAATTAATGAAATTTATCTTAAAATATTAAAAGTTATGTTTTATTACTTAAAATATTTTTAAATACCTTATTATCATTTAAAATGATTTTTAATACAATAAAATTATTTTTAATTAATTTATTTAATGCATTTATTAAATAAATTTAATATTATTAATATTCAAATAACTACTAATATTTATGTAAATATGTCAAATTATTAAAAGTTAATTTTTATAACTCAAAATAATTTTTAAAATTAATTTTGTAGTTTTCATAAATTAATTTCTATTTTTAATTGACTTTTGGAAATTTATTTAATTAAAATTATTAAATTTGTCGCTATAACTTTTAGCGACAGAAAGTGTCGCCTAAAGTGTTCTTGAGCCCAAGAACATGCATAGACAGTGTTCGAGGGGCTATGTTTGACCATAATTATTTCACTTTTTAATGTGTTTCTGGGTCATCTGTTGATCAGATCTTGTAGTGCTAATGTAACACTACATGTAACAACAACTAACTAGGTCATACAACACCACAAATGAAAGATATAAAGCTTTGAACTAGCTGTCAGAGTTGTTCTTCATTTTCTAGGTTACCCAGAAATAAAGAACAGTTCGAATGACCTATTTTGGGCTTCCACAACTTGCAATCCTTGTAATGGTTTTGTGATTTAAGGATTCCAGTTTGTAGATAACATGTAAAGGAATAGATCTATCACATAAAATCGATCTAACTACATCACAATCACTAAATCTTGTCCGGTCAAAGCATGTCAGAAATCGTGCTCATAAGTTTTTCGGGTTACCCAGAAAACAGCTTTTGTGTTCAACCATGCTGCTTTAACTGGCCACTACATTAAATCTATATGTTATCTGGGTGATCTAAAGGCTTAAATTTGTAGTCCATATACCATATTACAACCTTATTACAACAATAAGAACAAAACAACAAACACATGCAAGATCTAGACGCATGAACATACTGTCAGACGGTTCTGGGCAAGTTCTGGGTTACCCAGAATTTGTTCAGTCATTGTCGGCCAACGAGGTTTGACCACCCATTACTTGCAATCTGTACATGATCTATGCTTGATTTCAGTTTCAGATCAAAGTCCTCATGACATACTACAACTACAAACTTTTAAAACACTAAAACACATAACAGGCACAGATCAATGAGGTCTGACATTCGACTGTTAGATCATATTTTCCAGTTTTCCAGATTTTTGAAAACTTCAATTTCTTGCATCTAGATGTTATAGATCTACCATATACCAACCCAGATCACTTATTAACACTATATACAACATATTAAAACATAAAATCATAACATCTAACATAGCTTTAATGATCAGTTTCTAAATTAGGGTTATACCTCACTTTGAACAACTTTTTGATTCTAGGCTTTTGATTTGTTAGGGTTGATCTAGAGACTTGATTTGGGACTGAAATGCTAATAAATTTCGTAGGGTCAGGGAGAGAGAAGTTTGGTTGAGTGTTTGGGAATAAATGAGCATGAATGTGCACTTTTCTCTCTCTTTAATCTATATATAACATGTTGCAATGAAGTGGCTGATGAATTGTGGCTGATTGTTGTAATTTTTTAGTCACATGGGAAATCTTGAGTGGTTCGCCAACTAAAGTTTTGGCAAGATTTACAAGTTTCCTAATAAATAATTCAAGAAAGGTATTTTGGTCAATTGGCTCTCAATTTTAATGGCAAATTGACATCTTGGCTAACCCTTAGGGTTTAACCCTAAGGTTTTACAATTTGATTTTCTAAGATTTTTATTTAGGATTTAAAATAGAAATTTAGCTTTCTAATTTTGGAAATTAGGGTTTCTTAATCAGTTTAGGTTTTCTAATTATATTAAACTTGAACATTAGGATTAAAGTTCCCTAATTATCATTAAACTTTCTTAATTAGTAATTAGGGTTCCTAGTTTAGCAATTAGGGTTTCTAATTTAGAGATTAGGGTTTCTAATTTAAAAATTAGGGTTTCTAATAATTAGGGTTTTTCCTAATTAAAATTATATTCTA
Source organism: Panax notoginseng (assembly GCA_016801055.1). Taxonomy (NCBI): domain Eukaryota; kingdom Viridiplantae; phylum Streptophyta; class Magnoliopsida; order Apiales; family Araliaceae; genus Panax; species Panax notoginseng. Next base: position 64,221,592 of record CM029017.1, on the reverse strand, counting down.
TAATATTTGTCATTAATCACATTAACACAATTATTAAATAGTCTTGATCTCCTATTTGAGTTTCATATTAGGATTTATCAAATTAATACTAAGGTTTTATCATACTACACTATAATTGACCAACCATTATCAATACGCACATACAGTTACATATTTATAGCACTGAAATATAATTAATATTATATTAATATTCTCATTCCTTATTCAAAATCCAGAATTAGGGTTTTGAATCCATATCCGACATAACTTTCATATACATACCATTATTAATTAAGTTAAAATAATTAACTTAACTAATCTGAATAAATTTATATAATAAAATAATTGTTATAATAATTCTAATAATCATTTCATATATTACATAATACAATAATCATATTTTTATGAAAAATAAATAATAAAATATTTTTACTACAAAATTAATTTATTATATAAATATAATTTATAATGATCAATAATTCCTTTAAAAAAATTATTTACAATTATTCATGTAATAAATAAATTTTTATTTATCACATATATACACATACACTTTACCTTTCACATATTCCCACCTTTATTTTAAAAAAATTATATGCAAAATTTCTTATTTAATTATATCGAAAATATTGGATTATTACATTCACCCTCTCTTATAAGGATTCTGTCCCCGGAATCACCGTTTCAAAACTTATAGACACAAGGGTAAATAGCATACGCATTCATTTCAAGTAGATCTCGATCAGATTCGATCGAACTGATCTTTAAATATTCAGCATAGTCTATCTGATTCAACGAAAATTTGATTTCTAATAGAACTCAAATTCCTCCTTCAAAATTTCTTTATAAAATATTTTACTAAATATAAGAAAATCATATATAAGAAAATAAAATTTATTTGAATAATATCTAGTATTCCATCCCCAGCTGCTACGGAATCCTGAACTGTCATTTGAAGACTCTAGCGGTTGATTTTATTGGGTTGTTGGTTGAAGTCGGTCCAGTTATCGCCAATGTTCCGCTGCTTTTCCCCGTGTTCACACTTCCTGCATCCATTCTCCTTTTCGGACAATCCTTCACCTTATGCTCCATTGACCTACACATGAAACACCCATTGTTCATCCTTGGATTGGGGCAGTAGGGAGAGATATGACCTCCTGCCCACACTTGTAGCACACAAACTTTCCTTTCAGACATTCCCCCGAGTGATTCTTCCCACAATTCCCACACTGTACCACCTGCTTCTTTACACCCTATTGCTTAACCTTGATACTTCCAAAATTATCCCCTTTTCTTTTCCCAATTTTACTCCCACTACTTGCTTCCACCTTTATTGCTCCCTCAACAATACCCTTGTTCTTTTTCTCCTTGTTATAGAGACGCATGGCCTCACTTCCCTCTTCGGCTATTATAGCCTTTTCCAAAAGTGTTGCAAAGGTATTAATCTGCAATACCACAACCTTATTGTACAGCTAGGGTTTTAATCCCAGCTCAAACCTCCTTGCCTTCCTTGCCTCCGTATCCACTTAGTGCGGAGCGAACCTAGCTAATTCATTAAACTTTGCAGCGTACTCTGACACCGTCATGTTGTCCTGCTTTAACTCCAAAAATTTTACCTCCATCTTAGCCTGCATACTAGACGAGAAATAGTTTTCGAAAAACAATGCCTTAAATCTAGTCCATGTTACCACACCTTCTCTTTCCCTAACTTGATTTGCCTCCCACTAAAAAATCGCCTCCCCTTTCATCATATAAGCCTCAAAAGCCGCCTTTTGCCCCTCCGTTACCCTAACTATCACAAACGCCTTTTCTATTTCCTTTACCCATATTTGGGCTTCTATAGGGTCAGTTGTTCCTCTAAATTCTGGCGGTCCGACTGTCTTGAAGTCTTTAAAATTTGCCAATCGATTGTCCGGCTAATTTCCTGTGGCTGGCATTCCATTCTGCATCGCTTGAGCTACCATGTTCGCAAAGTTCTGCATCTGGTCTGGTTGTCCTCCAGCATTGTTGACAGATTCTTCTGCCCTTTAGTTTCGATTTTGTCTTCTTGGCGGCATTATCTGATTAAATAAAACCATAAATTATTCTTTATATACTTGCATTCTATGTCTTTTCATATGAATTTAACATATATTACTTAATTTAAAATAATCATATACTCAAAATATTGGATTTTGAAAAGTTGGTTTACTGTATTAACCAGTTGGCAGATATATAATTACTATCTTTATAAAAAACTTATTTCATTAATCAAACATAGATTCATATTCATTCAACTAATTCATAGTACTTTACATAGCATAGCACATACTGCTTTAAGCATTCTCTATCCCTTTGTGACCACAAAAGTCGGGAATCGCTGCTACTACTTATACAAAAAGTGAAAATATTACATTACACAGACATACTTATCATATATATACAATATTAAACACACTTATTCAAACAGTACTTATACTACTTATTCACTACGTCTTTTTCTTGATCTTGGACAACCTTTTGCCTGATGACCTTTTACCCCACAAATAAAACTTACACCTTGCTTCGGATTCAGACACTGAGGAGAGATATGTCCCTCACGTCTGCAATTGTAGCAAACATTTTCCCCTTTTCTACATAAACCTTCATGTTTCTTTTTACAATTTGTACACTTTTCTATTCTGTTAGAGTTCCCTTGGTTGTTATCGGGATTTCCTAAATCACGGTCTTTCATCTTTCTTTTCCCCTTCTTGCTCAAAGCTGCACACGATTTGTTGCTTTTGGCTCCCATCTGATCAATTTGAATTTTAAGCTTATCTTGTTCTTCCATTGTTTCTATTAACGCCTTTCGTAATTGTCTATTTAATAACTTTTCTATTTCCCACAGCTTTTCCAGAGAAGAAACCTTGTTCCTCAGATTCTGCAATTCCGTTGATTCTTGATCAGCTCCAACTTTAGTGTTCGAATCACTATCTGTCAATACCACCATTTCTGGATCTGGTACTACATTTTTCACAATAACCACCTCATCAGGGTTGCTTTCAATGTGAGCCTCTATTTCAGCTATTGACTTTGATATTGGCTAGGTTATGGAGATTTGCTCATTCTTTACGATCTGAGGGTATCGTAATCCTTTTCTACCTGACATCTACCCATAAATTATCTTCATTAGTAAATAATATATTCACACAGCAAATAATAGTTTTATATATAAGTTATCTTTTATTTCGTTTGACGATGTGTCAGGAATAAGCATATGAATGATATTCCTACTTATATATGATTTGATTATGATATACATATATATATATATATATATATATGAATGAATATGCAAGTATGCTTGCATTAAGAAAAGCTGTAAAGTCCTTTGATAGATAATAGGAACATATGTACAAGGACTTAGAATGAATTGATCAAATATGTTAGGTTGATCCTACATAAGCAAAACAACTTTATAAAGTCCTTAAAAAGAAATGATGTACAAGGACTATAAATATAGAAAGATCAAGCTTGTTAGGTTGATGTAATAATGTAATAGATAGGCTTGTCTGATCGAGCACTGCACCAGAAATCGTAGTTTCCCAGGAAAGTCAGAAAAAACTCGAGAGCTGTCGAGGCAGAATCGTAGTCTGCAAGATAGTAGATCTCGGAGTTCGTAGACTTCCATAGGAGACGAAGAAGGATCATAGTCTGTCGAGTAGAACTTCTTCGGAGCCATAGTCTACTGAGGAAGTCATGTTCAGAATCGTAGAGACACCCTGCCTACGAGCCGACCGAGCATCTGCCGAAGCCAAGTCAAGGATCGTAAACTACACTCGGAGTCGTAGAGTCTACTGATGCCGAAGCAAGGAGTCAAGCCATCAGTATCTGAGAGCAGTCGATGCAAACAGGAGTGTTGAAGCACTGCACAAGAAAAGGAAGAGGTGTTCTACATTGAAGATCCAATCAACACTCTTAAAGATCGTAGTGTTGTCTCTACCAGTCAACTAGACACTACGATCAGGTCCAAGAAGATATGCATCAAAATCGTAGAGTTCGGTAATCTGAAGTTTGAAGCATTGGCAACGGTTCAATCTGAAGATTGATATTCGAACAAAGCTTATTTAGAGCATCGATGCAAAAGGGCAACCTCTGATCGCGAAATCAGAAGGAGGAAATAAAGTTGACTACCTGCCCGAGACATCAAAGTAACATCTCTGACGGGGTAGGTAAAACAGTAGACTGCAGTGTCAGAAAGTCAGTAAAGGAGATGTCATGTCACATCTGCAGTCTACACCAAATAACTAAAGATCTGCAAAGCAATTCAAATAGCTTCCAACGGCTATACACCAACGGAAAGATTGGGAAGGAGTATAAATATGCCAGAGCTTTAACGATCAAGAGCTGCTGATGATTGCTATGTTGCAGAATCGTTGAGTTGGAAGAATGCTATTGTTGACTCTACGAGTTCCACCTGAGCTTAACATAACAAGTCTTAGTGACAGTGAGACTATGAAGGTGGAAGTGAAGCAGCTTTGAAGAAGGACGAACAGACCAAAGCTTCACGCAATAAAGATGAGAATGCCACTTCAATTGGCATCTAAGCTAAAAGCCGAGAAGGAAAAGAAGATAGCATTCTGAATAGTGGCAAAGCACTAAACAGATCCTGAGAGCCACTCTATGAATCACCATGAACCTAAAGCTAAACCAAAGCTAGTGCAGAACCATGTCTGCCAACAAGTCAAGAAGGGTTCAGGAAATGGTGATGGTGCACAGTTGACATCATATGAAGATGAGCTGAGGAGAATGAAGATCAGCTGCACCAAAGAAGATGCGGTCCAGACTCGAAGCAGAATGCAAAGAGGACCACACCAAGCTGCTAAGTATAAAAGATGTTCGAGCTTAAAGACATCTTAGCAGCTCAGCACCAACAACAAAAACAATCAACTATCAACAAGAAGCCAGGGCCTGAGGGGTCCTTGTCCAGAGGGACTAATTGAAGTTCCAAGCCTGCTGGGCTTGAAGAGTTCTTAGTGAACTGAAGTTCCAAGGCTGCTGGCCTTGAAGGAATCTTAGTGATTCAGGTTGCTGCCCTTCCTTAGTAGAAATCCTTCTAGTTGAAAGCAGAAGAGTGGATCAGGAGCTTGAGTCTCTGAACCACTTGTAATCCCTTGTGTCTTTTACTTTATGTCATTTAAATTATGAACTTAACTGCTATAATAGCTATGTATGTATTAACTGCTTATCACGGAACTAACTCTAAGAACAATGTATGAATGGTTATGAATATATCAATGAAGGGAATTTTTTACTTATTCCGCTGTGCTTGAAAAGATTCTTATGTTTGTCATATGCTAATTCTTTAGAAATACAAAATAAACGAGAAAAGTATTTAAAATTTAAAAGGATCTATTCAACCCCCCCTTCTAGATCTATTGTGTGCCTACTGGGAACTAACAATTGGTATGAGAGCAGGTTCTCATGTTATTCAAAAGCTAATCGCTTTGGGTCTGATCCTAGGCACAAACATTGTTCTAAACTTAGTTTAGTAGTAATTCACTTGTTATATGTAGATGAGCTCACACGTTGGAAATATTGTGAACATGAAAATGTGTATATACACCTGAAGCTGCCTAGATTGGTTCATGTTATTGATTGCCATATCAACAAGACCAATCCTTGCCCGCAGTCAATCTTGTAGTCTGAAGATCAGGCTAGGAAGCTCAAATGACATCAACAGAAAAGAGTCAAACATCGACCAGCCTGAAAAGATGAAAAGGCCATACATGCTAAGAAATGCTTATCCAGAGAAGAAAGAAGAACTTCTCAAACATGTGTCTGGCCAACCAGCAGCTGGATGAAAACCTTGTGAACTCAAGGATGTTAAAGAACTAAAGATGCTGAGATTCTCTTAGCTTACATCTTCATGACCATGACTGATTGATTGAAGGTTAACTGGAGCAACAAGCTGTCAGGAGCAAATGAGAAACTATGCACATCAATGCCTAACCTCAGTATATCTAAGCTAAATGACTGTTAAGAAACTGACAGTAGAAAGATGGTTCCACACTAATATAATTGTGTACATCATGTTGCACCTCTTTATGACCTATAACAGTATTCTTTCAAGAAATCATAATCTACCTAAAAAGGTGAAGAGAGAAAGTACACTGAAGTTGGAAACTCAATGCTTACAAACTTTCTCTCAATCCAAGTTTTAGGTTGAAGATGACATCTTGAAAGAAATCTGAAATGGGTCATAAGAATATCAAAGGTTAAATTAATCTTATGTGGAGTAATCTTTGCTGATGGGTTAGTATGTATGTACAAACCTATGTTCTAAGTGTTTGATAACACACAGAGTATGATCAGTTCTATAAGAGTATCTTGAAGATTAGTACAAACTGATCACCTCCATGAATCAACCAGATACACATAAGTAACAGTGTTGATTCTCACTCTGTGAACATTTAAACTCTGTGAACATAACCAAGCAAATGATGAAACCATCAAAGGAAAAGAGTGTTTTATTAAAATGGCAAATCTTACACACACTCATCATCATGCATCTCAAAATAAAATATCTAAATTAGTTACATGCATGAATATGATTATTGGTGATCAATGTGATGTTAATATATGAGGAATAGGGATTTTGAAAACTAACCTGGTAGGATCCATTTAACTATGGGTACCAAAAATAGAAATATATCTAACCTACACGTACTTGGTCTATCTGACCACACTAAGGAATGCTGAAGCAAAAGACTTTAGTCAAGAAGACTCAACCAACAGAAGGCTTAAGACTGTTCAGAAATGATTCTGATAAAATTCCTATATGTCAAAGCCTGTCCTTGAAGACCTGCTGAGCTAATCTGAATAAAACTCACATGGCTGTTGATCTTTATATGGAAGCAGGCCATTCAACCAAAGATGAAAAGGGTTGTATATGCTCAATCATGCAAAGCATATCATATGAGAAGAATCCTCAAGGAAGTTCACATCAGAGGATCATCGAGCATCAATCATAAGGAACTCATTATGGAAGCAGAACTCAGCAAGCACAAACTGTCAAAGAAGACTACGTTTGTAGTGTTGACAAATAATCGTAGAGTGATCAGTCCTGAAGATATCTACGTCTACGATATAAGGAGATTTAATTAATAGTGGTGATTCCAGTCAGAAGGAGATATGCAAGGCTACCTCCTAATGCATATGAACAAAAGGAAATCACACATCACTGAGAAGATAGTATAAACATAGGGGAGCAGTGATCTATTAAGGAACAACAACACTGAAAGTATTAGAAAGACACTATGATTCAATATACCAGTTACAAAGTCACAAAACTTTGTGGCTGATGAACCAAATGAAGATCCATAGTCAGTAGAAACGTCTCAAAACGTACTGCTGATAACCAATCAACCACCCAACTCAAACTCATGGAGTGCCTACGATCAAACATCTGATCATAGTATAAGAGCAAGAGGACACCACGACTACAACCAATGCAAATGTCCAAAAGTTGGTAGAGGATCTCCCCAGCAGAAAAGGTCAAATGAGATATCAGTGCAAATCACTTCTAAAGTATTTTATCTGGAAAGCACCTCAGGGACAAACCTGACCCTTAGCTCACTCTAAGAGGTTGGCCCTTCCTGAGCTACCTTAACCCAACAAGATTGCTTAATCAAGTTCATATCAAGAACCATGACAGTCAACGATCGTAAAGTAGAGTTTGAAGAAAACTCAACGATCGTGGTGCAACCTCACCGATCATAAAAGCAGACTCGACGATCGCAGTCTTATCAGAGGATACACTAGCTCATGAGGAGCTCTGAAGAACTAAACAGATGCTCATCTATTCAGATCATGAGGAGATAAGTTCAAATACCGGTTGGAAAGAAGTCCTGCAGACTCAACTCAGAAGTAGAATCCCTAACCCTTCATAAAGTACATCAATGGTTAAGCTATGCAATTTCAAAATGAGGAGTAATGTCAAAACCATCCACTATAGCATCTCTCAGAAGAAGATCGTTGAGTCAACAAAAGAAATCGTAGAGTCCATAGCTGGCTCACCAAGTTACTTTACGAACCAAAAAGTTTATGGGGAGTTACAGTTTATTACTGGGAATCGTGCAACCAATGGCTGGTTAACACATCACAGCTTATGCAGAGTCAGAAGGAACTGCTATAAAGACAAATTTAAAATCAGCAAACAGTTATCAAAGGCTGTCGAATTTCTCTCCCTCTCTTTTTCAAACCCTAGAATCCTCTTCAAAGCCTAAATCCATCAAACCTCTGGATTCGCCCAAATTTCATTCAACTATCTCTCATAAGAGGTCTGAAACAAAATACCCATATATTTCGAACCCTCAAAATGGAAGAATGGCGAGTTATAACCAGAATACAACTCGACTTCAAGAAGTTCGAATGATCATAAAAGAAGTTCAAGGACATACTTGAGCTCGTAAGGAAAGCTGGGTTTTATGAGTACTTAGAGGTCGACACTCCAGTCTATACAGAGGTAGTGAAGCAGTTCTACTCCAATGCATCAATGGATTCTGGGCTTCTATCCACGAAGGTCAAAGGAGTAAGTCTGAAGATAAAGGCGTCAGACATCAATCAATGTCTAGGGTTTCCCAACCAAGGTCTGATAAGCCTCGACGAAGTTGACATTAAAGAAGGAAAGAGCTTAATGCGCTACAAGAGGAACGTAAATCTGAAGGATATGAAGAAGAAGGAATTTCCTGAAGAATTTGAATTTTTGGCTAAGATTACTGGAAAATCCATTCTGTGCAAGGATACTGCACATGATACTATAAGTGATCTTTAACTGAGAGTCATGACTGTAATCGTCATGAAGCAAAAGGTGAATTTTGGCACTCTTCTAATCGACTGGCTGACCAAATGGGTGGAGAAGGCTGAGATGAAGAAGTCAACAGATAAACCTCTAACTAAGGTCTTTCATGGAAGACTGTTGAGCATTGTGCTGAAGAAGAAACTGGGAGGCAAGATCAAGGATGATGAGGGAGAACCACTAAACGTCCATAAAGTCATGTCTCCACAGTTGTTTATAAACTGGAAGAAAAATCCAAAGGAAAACATGAGGCTAATGACAACTGGGAGCAGCAGCAAGGTCTCTACAAAGAAGAGGAACGCACAAGAGGTGGAAAGCTCTCAATCTGATGACTCTGTGCCAGTAACAGTCACACCAGCAAAGAAGAAGTCTAAGGGTGTGAAGAATACAGAGGCTCCACCAAGCAGTCTCTCCACTGACAACAAGAAATATAGAGCAGGAGAAGAGAAAGTATCAACTGCAGAATCCCCAAAAAGAAGGAGTAACAGATTACTCCAAAGGCCATCCAAAAAGAAAGCAAAGGTGATAAAGAAGTCAACCCCAGTTCCCCAAGAAAGTCTATCTTCCAAGGATGAGAGCGTAGAGTCAGAAGATGAGAAGGGAACTGAAAGCTCCAAGATTAAACCCTCAAAGAGCAAATCCAGCAATGAAGGTGAAGCTGGATCCATGAAAGAAATTGCAAAATTTGATGATGAAGAAGAATATGCAAGCCCTATGGCTAACTCTCAGAGCATCCACTTTGATGATGAAGAACGGTTGCAAGTTGACACAACTACATCTCCTACTGCAAATGCCTCAACAAGTTCACATGATGTTTCCAAAGATGTTGAGTTCGAAGAAGAAGGACCAGCCCCTACTAATGTAGAACTTTAAGGAAGCTTGTCTGATGATTCAGAGGCTTCAGATTCTGAAGAAGAAGAAAAGTTTGTCTCTCCTATAGCCGAACCTCCAAGGAGAAGAAAGAGCAACAAACTACTTGCTAGATCTGTCCCAAAGAAGCAAGGTGAACACTTTACTGCAATCATTAAAGTGAGTGATGATGAATCTGAATCCAAGGAAGAAGATGCTGAAGAAGGCACTAGTAATGAAGATCAGCAAGAAGAATTCACTGATGAATCTAATGAAAGAAGTCAGCATGATTCAAGCTTAGAAGGTGAAGAAATAGAGAAAGATTCTAGTTCTACAAATCAGGAATCAGAGGAACCAGAATACAACCCTCTCTCCAGCAAAAATTAGCAGAAGAATAGTGGTGGAGGTTTCTGATGAACCATCAAAAGTACCAGCAGAAAGATGGGTAAACTATGGTAATGAACAACTCCAGGTTGTGAGGATGGTTGCATTTGAAGTGTTTAAAAATTAGAACAACATTTAGTTAGACTGCCCTACTATCCTCTACAATCCTAATAACCTTCTGATAAGATGGTTTTTCCCTTAGATGTTTGTTAAAGGCATATACTGAAAAGAATGAAAGTTACTTCAGCTAGTGCTACTCTTAGTTTCCAAGCCTGGAGTTGGTGTCACAGAACTTCCCAAGGGTGAAGAGATTTTCATCCAAGATGATCAGAGACCAGCCTCACTACAAAGTCTACCGACATACTGGAAATCACTACATTCCTTATGATCGTAGAGTGGGTTCTGATGGCAGAAGGATTATGTCCAAGGAGATGATTGTAGAGTCCCTTCACTCTATCACTGAAGATGATCAAGTTCAGTCTGAGAAGCTTTTCTCTGTTCAAGCACAGTTATCTGACATTCCCTCATCCTACAACATCGATTGGCACTCAACGATTTTTCAGATTCTCACTACTTTCAAAAAACTATCCAAGGATGAAAATCATAGAGTCCAATCTGGTGTTCAACAAAAGGTTGCCCAACCACTTGACCAAATGCCTATGGAGCTGGAGCTATTGAAGAATTTTGATGAGCTGGTTGAGAAGATATCTCTAATCTATGAAGAGTTAAAGATGTTGACAGCAGCAGTAGATAATTCAGTTCAAAACAGACTTCAAGCCACTATGTCTGATGTATCTCTCAAAATTAAAGAGAGAGATCACATCTATCTGAAGGCCATAAATGATCAGAAGACAGAAACTCTACGAGCATAGAAGGCTAATGAAGAGCAAGTTCAAGCCCTCTCTGACAAGATTGACAATCTAAATTAGTCTTTCTCTCTACAACTTGGGCTAAGTCAACAAGAACTTAAGATTAAGGTTGGTAACTCCTCTTACCTAATGGAGCAACGTATGTCCAACATGGAGTAGCTTTCACAAGTGATTAATGACAAAAAGGGAGAGAAAAAGAGGCATTCAAGGAAGAGCATGGAGAACAGAAGGAGTGAATATAAGAAGGCCAAGAGAAAGGCAAAGAAGAAGACAGTAGCTGTAGAAGCAGAATCATCATCTGAGGGGGACCCAAAAGATGATGATCATATGAATGCAGAATTTGAGGGGGAGAAAATTAAGAAACAAGATCATGAGTCTGAAAGGGAGCAGAGCAAAGACAGAAAGTCATCATCCCAGGGGGAGCAGGAGCAAGAAGATCAAACAGATGAATAGCTGATAGTTAATCAACAGACATCCTGGAAACATATGTGGAGCCAAAGAGGTACATCTCTAACTAGTTAGGTATATTCTGGATCCAGGATGTAAAATGTCATAATTTATTAAATTCCATATTACTATAAATGACATTCATGGTTATCTATTTTAGAAATACATTTGCTCAATGTATATAAGATTCATTCATAACATGCGTATGCATTTATTGTCTTTGTCATAATCAAATAGGGGGGATTGTCAGGAATAAGCATATGAATGATATTCCTACTTATATATAATTTGATTATGATATATATATATATATATATATATATATATATATGAATATGCAAGTATGCTTGCATTAAGAAAAGTTCTAAAGTCCTTTGATAGATAATAGGAACATATGTATAAGGACTTAGAATGAATTGATCAAATATGTTAGGTTGATCCTACATAAGCAAAATAGCTTTGTAAAGTCCTTAAAAAGAAATGATGTACAAGGACTATAAATATAGAAAGATCAAGCTTGTGAGGTTGATCTAATAATATAATAGATAGGCTTGTCTGATCGTCGAGCACGGCACCAAAAATCGCAGTCTGCCAGGAGAGTCAAGGAAAACTCGAGAGCTGTCGAGGTAGAATCGTAGTCTGTAAAATAGTAGATCTCGGAGTTCGTAGACTGCCAGGGGAGACGAAGAAGGATTGTAGTGTGTCCAGTAGAACTTCCTCAGAGTCGTAGTCTGCTGAGGAAGTCATGTTCAGAATCGTAGAGACAGCCTGTCTATGAGCCGACCGAACATCTGCCGAAGCCAAGTCAAGGATCGTAGACTACACTCAGAGTCGTAGAGTCTACTGATGCCGAAGCCAAGTCAAGAATTATAGACTGTACTTTGAGTCATAGAGTCTACTAATCATATCTGAGGCACAGATCGTAGTCGAGTAAGATCAGATGAAGACAACGAGCACAAAGACAGAAATCATAGAGTGTCAAGATCTGATCTCGAGGTCGTAGTGTCTACACAGCTGAAGCTGAATCGTAGAGTGCAGAACTAAGACCTCAACAGAAGTGGTCACAATGCCAAGGCAGAATTGTAGAGCAAATACAATTCTCAAAAAATGAGCACTCCCATAATATCCAAAGTATGAAGCCTCTGGTCTAAGCCGCAGAGATACATCCCACCTAAAGGAAACCAGAGAGCACTAAACAAATGGCATGTAAGCTAACAGAAGATCTGAGCACCAACCCAATCAGCATTCAAATTGAGTTGGAAAGCCATTCGAGATGAAGTCTTCCACAAGCTGATCAAAAGAAGACTTCAGTAACTAACTAAGGAAAGTTAGCAAGTGCAGTAGCTGCCAAGTAAATAGAAGACGACGATCTTGGAACCAACCAGGATCATAGTGTTTCCCAAATAAAGAAGGAACTGATGGAGTGTACACAAAGATACTGGTCAGCCTCTTAAGAACAAGGCTAAAGTGATTAAGCATTCGGTCAATCCATTGATGATAAGTGAACAGGAGATCACAAGGAGAAAGCGAACTAGCACGCCACAAATCTGAAGTGTCTTGCTATTCAGAAAGGGCCAAAGTAAGGAGTCTAGCCATCAGTATCTGAGAGCAGTCGATGCAAATAGAAGTGTTGAAGCACTACACAAGAAAAGGAAGAGGTGTTCTATAATGAAGATCCAATCAACACTCTTAAAGATGGTAGTATTGTCTCTACCAGTCAACTAGACACTACGATCAGGTTCAAGAAGATATGCATCAGAATCGTAGAGTTCGGTCATCTGAAGGTTGAAGCATTGTCAACGGTTCAATCTGAAGATTGATATTCAAACAAAGCTTATTGAGAGCATCAATGCAAAAGGACAACCTCTGATCGAGAAATCAGAAAGAGAAAATAAAGTTGACTACCTGCCTGAGACATCAAAGTGACATCTCTGACGGGGCAGGTGAAACAGTAGACTGCAGTGTTAGAAAGTCAGTAAAGGAGATGTCATGTCACATCTGAAGTCTACACCAAATAACTCGAGATCTATAAAGTAATTTAAATAGCTTCCAACGGCTATACACCAACGGGAAGATTAGGAAGGAGTATAAATATATCAGAGCTTCAACGATCAAGAGCTGTTGATGATTGCTATGTTGCAGAATCGTTGAGTTGGAAGAATGTTATTGTTGACTCTACGAGTTCCACCTGACCTTAACCGAACAAGTCTCAGTGACAGTAAGACTACGAAGGTGGAAGTGAAGCAGCTTTGAAGAAGGACGAACAGACCAAAGCTTCACTTAAAAAAGATGAGAATGTCACTTCAATTGGCATCTAAGACGAGAGCCGAGAAGGACAAGAAGAAAGCATTCTGAAGAGTGGAAAAGCACTAAGCAGATCCTGACAGCCGCTCTACGAATCACCATGAACCTAAAACTGAACCAGAGCAAGTGCAGAACCATGTCTGCTAACAAGTCAAGAAGGGTTCAGGAAATGGTGATGGTGCACAGCTGACATAATATGAAGATGAGCTGAAGAGAATGAAGATCAGCTGCACCAAAGAAGATGTGGTCCAGACTCGAAGCAGAATGCAAAGAGGACTACGTCAAGCTGCTAAGTACAAAAGATGTTCGAGCTTAAAGACATCTTAGCAGCTCAGCACCAACAACAAAAATAATCGACTATCAACAAGAAGCCAGGGCCTGAGGGGTCTTTATCCGGAGGGACTAAATGAAGTTCCAAGCCTGCTAGGCTTGAAGAGTTCTTAGGAAACTAGAGGAGATCCAAGGCTGCTGGCCTTAAAGAGTTCTTAGTGAACTGAAGTTATAAGGCTGCTGGCCTCGAAAGAATCTTTGTGATTCAAGGTGCTGCCCTTTCTTAGTGGAAATTCTGCTAGTTGAAAGCAGAAAAGTGGATTAGGAGCTTGAGTCTCTGAACCACTTAAAATCCCTTGTGTCTTTTACTTTATGTCTTTTACATTATTTACTTAACTGCTATAATTGCTATATATGTATTAACTGTTTACCACGGAACAAACTCTAAGAACAATATATGAATGATTATGAATATATCAATGAAGGGGATCTTTTACTTATTCCCCTGTGCTTTAAAAGATTCTTATGCTTGTCATATGCTAATTCATTAACAATACAAAATAAACGAGAAAAGTATTTAAAATTTAAAAGGATCTATTCACCCCCCCTTCTAGATCTATTGTGTGCCTACTGGGAACTAACACGATGAATTTATCCAATTCATCTCCTTTTAAACTCCATTTGAGTTATTTATATTTTGAACATTTCTCTCTGTCCTAAGGTTATAGCCTAAGGTCTATCCTGGCCACCTAAAGTTTCTAACCTAAAGCTCTGATACTAACATGTGTTGCCCCCAAATTCAGGTACTTGAAACCCAAACTCGGTGCTTCACGATATCATTTCTTTAAGCAGAATAATAATAATAATATAAATATCAAACTTAATTTACATAATCAAAGTTGGCTAAATCCCAGGTAAGTGACCTTTAAAACATATCCATTACATGATAACTAATAAATATTATCGTCTTGACTAAGTCTAACTATTACATAAAGTACCATAATACTTATTCTGCCAGCTTTCCTTTCCCTTTGTCCTTGTTAGAACCTTTAGGTCGTTCATGCTTAGTTGAAAATATTTACATTTAAAGCAAGAATGAGCATTTAATTGCCCAGCAAGTAATAGAAAACAATAAAATTTAGCTGAAAGAAGTAAATGTTTTCTTTGAATGGCACTTCTACAACAGGGCAACAGTTGTGAAGTAAGATAAAACAATATTAAACAACATATCAATTCTATTTTAAATTTTTAAAACTATGTACTGACTATAATTGGTGAGCAGCCGACATCCTATGAACTTTGTTTTTAATTTTAGAAAAGGTTTTACAGAACTTCATCTATAAACCGTCATGTCTTATGAGCACAGGGGTGATCAGCCCGTTATGCCCTATATTGATTAATACTACCTGTTTGAATGACATTTTCGTCCAGTATATCCGCCTTAGGCGCACACAAGTTTCCCATATTCGGGATGTTCATACTTAGTCTGCAATTCGAACCAAAACAATTCGGTTGGATAACAATAAGGTTTTATCATGTTCAACAATATTTTTAAATCGGTGTCTAGCCGAGTCAAATAGCCTATACGGCTTTTAATTAATGTATACATACAAGAATTTGATAAGTATGTATCAACATGTACAACAATTATCTATGTGAGGACACTTGTATAATCATACTCAGAAATTAATGAACAGAATATATATATCTGGAATATACAATAATACTGTATTGATACATAATGATCAGACAGAAATTCAAGAACTTGTATGAATACCAAGTGTTAGATACATAATCAATAGAGTAGAGTTAATAATCTGGCACAACGATAGTATAATTTTGAAACATGCTTACACATGTCCATTGCATAAAATAAATGCGAAGGGTTAGATACTTGTCTGGTCTACTGCTTACAGTACACGACTTAGTTCTATCTTTAATACAACGACATATCATTCATAAGATTATTCTTTCGATTAGAATACATTATAACACTTAGTACTGTTATTTGTAGTCATCATATAGCTTAAGCACATTATCACATAGGTTAATCAATTATTAGGACATAAATAGACACTTATCAGGTCAACATATATAGGTTCAGACCAATTTCGGTAACATTTCGGTGTACCGACGACTTTATCGGGTAATTATCGAGTTCATGATTAATAAAACTCTATTTTGTACCCTAAATATTATTCTGGATAACTTAAGTATCTGTCATATAATTTTTAAATGACTTATAATAATTTTTAAATAATTATTATAATTTATTATAATTTTTCAAACACTGGAATAATTTTTAAATGATTTAAATACTAAATAATTTTATTATCATTAATATTTAAATAATATTAAAATATTAATGAAATCATTTCCAAAATTATTAAAGTTATTTATAATAACTCAATATATTTTAAAAGTATTAATATTATCTTTAAATGATATTTAAAACATTTAAAATTATTTTTAAATAATTACCATTAATATTTAAATATTAATATATTATTTATCAAAATATTAAAATTCATTTATTATAACTTAAAATATTTTTAAATCATTTATATCCTTTTTAAATGATTTTTAAATCAATAAAACTATTTTTAAATAATTTATTAAATATAATTATTAAATAAATCTAATATCATTAATATTAAATAATTAATGAAATTTATCTTAAAATATTAAAAGTTATGTTTTATAACTTAAAATATTTTTAAATACCTTATTATCATTTAAAATAATTTTTAATATAAAAAATCATTTTTAATTTATTTATTTAATATTTTTATTAAATAAATTTAATATTATTAATATACAAATAAATACTAATATTTATGAAAAATATGTCAAATTATTAAAAGTTAATTTTTATAACTTAAAATAATTTTTAAAACTAATTTTATAATTTTTAGAAATTAATTTCTATTTCTAATTGATTTTTAGAAATTTATTTAATTAAAATTATTAAATCTGTCGTTATAGCTTATAGCGACAAAAAGTGTCGCCTAAAGTATTTTTGAGCCTCAAGAACATGCATACACAGTGTTCGAGGGGATTTGTTTGACCATAATTAAATTATTGTTTAATGTGTTTCTGGGTCATCTATTGATCAGATCTTGAAGTGTTAATGTAACACTACATGTAACAACAACTAACCAGGTCATACAACACCACAAATGAAAGATATAAAGCTTTGAACTAGCTGTTAGAGTTGTTCTTCATTTTCTGGGTTACCCAGAAATAAAGAACAGTTCGAGTGGCCTATTTTGGGCTTCCACAACTTGCAATCCTTGTAATGGTTTTGTGATTTAAGGATTCCAGTTTGTAGACAATATGTAAAGGAATAGATCTATCACATAAAATTGATCTAACTACATCACAATCACTAAATCTGGTCCGGTCAAAGCATGTCAGAAATCGTGCTCATAAGTTTTCTAGGTTACCCAGAAAATAGCTTTTGTGTTCAACCATGCTACTTTGACAGGCCACTACATTAAATCTATATGTTATCTGGGTGATCTAAAGGCTTAAATCTGTAGTCCATATACCATATTACAACCTTATTACAACAACAAGAACAAAACAACAAACACATGCAAGATCTAGACATATGAACATACTGTCAGACGGTACCGGGTTACCCAGAATTTGTTCAATCATGGTCGGTCAACGAGGTTTGACCACCCATAACTTGCAATTTGTACATGATCTAGGCTTGATTTCAATTTCAGATCAAAGTCTTCATGACATACTACAACTACAAACTTTTAAAACACATAACATGCACAGATCTAGGAGGTCTGACATTCGATTGTCAGACCATATTTTCCAGTTTTCCAGATTTTAGAAAACTTCAATTTCTTGCATCTAGATGTTATAGATCTACCATATACCAACCCAGATAACTTATTAACACTATATACAACATATTAAAACATAAAATCATAACATCTAACATAGCTTTAATGATAAGATTGTAAATTAGGGTTATACCTCACTTTGAACAAGTTCTTGATTATAGGCTTCTGATCTGTTAGGGTTGATCTAGAGACTTGATTTGGGACTGAAATGTTTATAAATTTCGTAGGGTTGGAGAGAGAGAAGTTTGGTTGAGTGTTTGGGAATAAATGAGCAAGAATGTGCACTTTTCTCTCTCTTTAATCTATATATAACATGTTGCAATGAAGTGGTTGATGAATTGTGGCTGATTGCTATGGTTTTTTAGTCACATGGGAAATCTTGAGTGGTTCACCAACTAAAGTTTTGGCAAGATTTACAAGTTTCCTAATAAATAATGTAAGAAGGGTAATTTGGTCAATTGGTTCTCAATTTTAATGGCAAACTTGACATCTTGGATAACCCTTAGGGTTTAACCCTAAGGTTTTATAATTTGATTTTTTAAGATTTTCATTTAGGGTTTAAAATAGAATTTAGCTTTCTAATTTTGGAAATTAGGGTTTCTTAATCAGTTTAGGTTTTCTAATTATATTAAACCTGTGACGCCCCCAAAATAGGTATACAACACCCATTTTGAGTCGCCAAAATACATGGTACAGAAACAACTACATCTTTACTATTACAACATAAGAAGTGTGAGTTTAAATACAAATATTGTCATCTAGACAATATCCACACTCAAATAAGTCCTCATAACAATTATTGATACATTATTTCACAAAAATGGTGAGGACTACTAAAATAACTTTTAGAACCATCATTCCATACCCCGACTAGTACTCGCTACATTCTCGTCTCTTGAGAAAAATGGAACAAAAAGGAAAAGGGTGAGCTCAACTAGCCCAGTAAAGAACATTATGACTAAGATAATACAGAACAAATTATCGTTAGTCTTCAATAGGGAAAAATCTAATAGAATACAATAGGCAACAAGTTTTAAATCAATATTCGCAGCGAAAAATAATAATTCATAGAAGAGTTACGTACAGAATGAAATCTACTATTATCTATGAATTTAAAAGTCCATCATCAATATTTTATCCCTGTAACATCAATCAATATTCATCTTTGCACTACAAGCCAAAGATATTCATCAGTTGGTCATGTTCATCTAAACACATGTTCATCTTTGCACTACGGGCCAAAGATATTCATCAAAAATCATTCATCTTTGCACTACAGGCCAAAGATATTCATCAGAAATCATTTAGGACTGAGGATGATGAAAAATATATTTTAAAGAAAACGAATCCAGTGAAACAAAAGAATAAATATTAAGGATTCATATTTCAGCTATTCCATGTCCAAAAATACCTCATAAATAATCATAGTGGAGTAAAATTCAAGAATGATCAAAACATGGATACAATCAAAGCTAGTATCCATAATAGATATTTTGGACGAAAAAAAAAATTCATTTTTCGATGAATAGTAACTCGTGAATAGTAACTCATGAATAGTAACTCATGAATAGTAACCTCGACATGAAAAGGTTCTAAATTTGATAAAAAGTTCCAACCAATATTTCGACATATTTATATTGAAGAAATAATATCATTTACGAAGAAAATAACATCCCTTACCTCAGTAAAATAGTACTTCTGGTTGGAATATCAGATATAGTGCTGAAGGAACTTGCACCGTATAGCAACACTCAAAGTATAAAAATACTCACAAAATACGCTCGATATTATAGAGAGAGAAAGAGAGAGAAATCTTTAGTTTCTGATGTGATTTTCAATTCTAACCTAAGTACCCTATTTATAGGAAAATGCTTAGAACACCAAAGCAGAAAATTTAATAAAATATTAATATATATATTAAATTTTCCTACGCACACTACACCAGACCCAAGCATCAGCCACCAACTCACAAAAAATAAAAAAAACGTTTTTCTTAATTAAAATAATTAAAACTTCCAAAAATCAATTATTTCAGAATTTCAGAACTTCAATAATTCATAATAAATAGTCCTTTTATCAGAAAATTCGAATCTCACAAGTTTTTATAGGAAATTCAATTCTCTACAACTTTGCAGAAGAAAGTTTTTCTAAATTCCAAACAAAAATTGACCGAAATCTATAAACGGGCGATTTTACAGGCTATAATCAAATTTTAGTCAAGAAATGGGCCCACTAACATGTTTAACATGTTTTAAACAACTTTTGCAACAAAAATCCTCATATACTCATATATCCCACATTCATTGTAAAAATATCATCATTATTATATTATAATAATATAATAAAATATTATTTTATCAGAAAAGATAAAATATCGATTTTTAACAATTGTCACTTTAAAGAATTTCTCCATCTATATCCACATAAAATGAATATTTTCTTCATCATATAAATTAATAATTAATTATTCACAAATAATATTACAGAATCACAGTACTGACAACCAGGCCGTTCCCAAGAAAGAGGGGGCTTTCCAATAAGGATTTCTCCTTACTGGCGCGCAATTAGGTGACCAAATCTCTCCTTAGACAGAACTTTTTAGACATTGCCAATAATATTATCTAATAATATTATTCAGATAATATGAATTATTGCTCCGATAATAGAAAATATTGTGTAGTGATAATTATTGAAACAACAGTAATATAAAATATCAACGCAGCAATTATTGAATCAATAAAATAAAATACTGAACAGTAATTACTGTAACCATTATTGAGTAGTGCCTTCTTACGTAATAATCAATAATTGGTGTAATACAGTGTGCTACTGTGCAACAACGCGTATTACTGTGTTTTAACCACCGGGTATTCCAACAGTATTAACGGTAACAACTACGCCATTATTTATAAACAATTTATACTTGTCGTTTTCTTTATCTAATCGCTTTTCATTATGGGGCCCACAAAAGACTGCGTCGTCGTACGAATATTCCCCGACAGGAAGAATATTCCACGACCAAACGAATATTCCCCGACAACAATGAATATTTTACAACCACCTGCTTATTTGAAATATTTACGTATTTTACCCATAACTAACCTCATTAATCAATTTAACCCTTACTATTTCAAATAATAAATAGAGGAAATTAAATTTTATTTATTAATAATTTGGGGTCTTACAACCTCCCCTCCTTATGAAATTTCGTCCTCGAAATTGACGTACGTACCTGGTGTTTCGAAAAGATGAGGATACCTCACTTTTATTTTCGTTTCCAACTCCCAGGTCATTTCCTCAATAGCATGGTTTCTCCACAAAACTTTAGCTTGTGGTATGACCTTCGTGCGTAGGACATGCTCCTTCCTATCCAATATCTTGATAGGTACATCTTCGTATGTTAAGTCTTCAGCTACCTCGTCCGGTTCTAACTCAATAATGTGATTTGGGTCTTTCACATATTTACGTAACATAGATATATAAAAAATATTATGAACACGAGACATACTTGTAGGTAACGCGAGTCTATAGGTCACATTTCCTACTCGGTCAAGAATCTGAAATGGACCAATAAATCGTGGATTGAGCTTTCTTCTCTTCTCAAATCTTGTAACTCCTTTCCGTGGAGCCACACGCAACAATACATGATCCTCAATGTCAAATTCCACGTCATTTCGATGAAGATCCGCATAACTCTTTTGTCGATCCTGTGTCGTTTGTATACGTTGTCGAATCGTTTGAATCTTCTTTGTAGTCATTTGTACCAACTCTGGTCCTAACAACGTTGCTTCTCCCACCTCATCCCAATATACTGGAGAGCGGCACTTTCGTCCAAACAATGCTTCAAATGGAGCCACACCTATACTTGCCTGATAACTGTTATTGTAGGAGAATTCCATCAAAGGTAGGTACTTATCCCAACTCCCTTTAAAGTCTAGGACACAAAGTCTTAATAGATCTTCAAGAGTTTGAATAGTCCTCTCTGATTGCATGTCCGTTTGAGGATGGTATGCCGAACTAAATCATAAATCTGTGCCCATAGATTTTTGCAAGCTAACCCAAAATCTTGAAGTGAATCTTGGGTCACGATCCGAAACTATGGATACTAGCATGCCATGCAGTCTCACAATCTCATCTACGTACATACGAGTAAGACGTTCAAGGGGATAAGTCTCCCATATCGGCAAGAAATGAGCAGACTTGGTTAATCTATCAATAATAACCCAAATAGCATTTATGCCTTGAGAAACCGTGGAAAGACCCGTAACGAAATCCATGGTAATGTGTTCCCACTTCCATTTCGGAATCTCAAGTGGTTGCAATGGACCCTTTGGCACTTGATGCTCCGCCTTTACACGTTGACAAGTTAAACACCTCGAGATAAACTTTGCAATCTCTCTCTTCATATTGTTCCACCAAAATGTATGTCGAAGATCACGATACATTTTGGTACTTCCAGGATGGATTACAAATGGTGTATTGTGTGCTTCCATCATGATCTTGTACTTTAAATCAGAATCGTTAGGAACATAAAGTCTGGAGTGGACTCGAAGTATTCCTTCTTCAACGATTCTTGCTTCTAGAATAGCACCTTCTTGCACTTTCTTCTTCATACGCATCAGCTCCGGGTCTGTGGCTTGAGCAACTTTAACTTTATCGATTAAAGTTGGTTTAATGCGTATACTTGACATCATCGCACTCGTTCCTGCATATGATCTTCTACTCAACGCGTCAGCTACCATGTTTGCTTTTCCAGGATGGTATTGAATAGTGTGGTCGTATTCTTTCAACAGCTCGAGCCAACGTCGTTGCTGCATGTTGAGTTCTTTTTGAGTGAAGAAATATTTGAGACTTTTATGGTCTGAATATATCTCCACTTTCTCCCCATATAGATAGTGCCTCCAGATCTTTAGCGCGAAAATAACTGCTGCCAACTCTAGATCATGAGTAGGATAATTCCTCTCATATTCTTTAAGTTGTCGCGAGGTATAGGCTATAGCTTTCTCACGTTGCATGAGAACACATCCTAGCCCTTTGCATGAAGCATCGCGGTAGATAACAAATCCATCTGAACCAGATGGTATGGTCAAAACAGGTACCGAAATGAGTCTCTTCTTAAGCTCTTGAAAACTCTTCTCGCATTCCTCGCTCCATATGAATTTGTTGTCTTTCTGAGTCAGCTGAGTTAACGGGGTAGCGATTAGAGAAAACCCTTCCATAAATCTCCAATAATAACCAGCTAAGCCCAGAAAGCTACGTACTTCGGTCACCATCTTTGGTTGCTCCCAACTTTGTATTGCTTCAATCTTCGTCGGGTCAATAGATACTCTATGTTTTGACACCACGTGCCCTAGGAATGCTACTTCCTCAAGCCAGAACTCATATTTCTTCAACTTAGCATATAACTTGTTTTCACGCAGCCTTTGGAGTACCAGCTTCAAATGGTGCTCATGATCTTCACGGCTTTTGGAATATATGAGGATGTCATCAATAAAGACAACAACGAACTGATCCAAATAATCCTTAAATACTTGGTTCATCATATCCATGAAAGCCGTAGGAGCATTAGTTAATCCAAAAGACATGACTAGGAATTCATAATGCCCGTATCGAGTTCTGAAGGCAGTCTTCGGAATATCCTCAGTTTTAACCTTCAGTTGATGATATCCAAAATGAAGATCGATCTTTGAAAAGAATTATGCTCCTTGTAACTGGTCAAACAGGTCATCAATACGAGGTAGCGAATACCTATTCTTAATAGTGACATGGTTTAATTTTCGGTAATCAATACAAAGTCGCATACTCCCGTCTTTCTTCTTTATAAATAAAACAGGAGCACCCCAAGGAGATGTACTAGGACGAATGAAACTGATGTTCAACAACTCCTGTAGTTGGACCTTTAACTCCTGAAGTTCAATAGGAGCCATTCGATATGGGGTTTTAGAAATGGGCTTTGTATCAGGTTCAAGATCAATAAAGAATTTAACTTCACGTTCTGGGGGTAGACCGGGAAGTTCTTCAAGAAATACGTCAGAAAAGTCAATAACAACAGGAATATTACTCAAATATGACGTGTCTTTATTCAAATCCATAACATGGGCTAAGAAAGCTTGACATCCATTTTTTAATAAACGAATAGCTTTATGACTTGATATAACAGTGATTGATTTTAATGGCTTAGTTGTTTGAATTCGCACAACAGGTTGGTTAGGAATATGAAAACTAACAACCTTACGAAAACAATCAATTTTGGCATAATGAGTAGTTAACCAATCAATCCCTAAAATCACATCAAAAGCAAGTATCTTTAAAGAGATAAGGTCAACAGGTAAGGTGATGGTGCCAACTTGGATCAAACAAGATTTATAAACAGTGGATGTGATGAAAGTTTCTCCTAACAGAGTCTCCACAGATAAATCAAAGTCTAACTTCTCCGGAGTCAAGTTTAAACGTTGAGCACAAGCAGGAGAAATAAATGAATGGGTAGCACCAGTATCTAGCAAGGTATAAACTTCGCATGAATTTATGATTAGATTTTCCGTGATCACCTCGTTTGGGTTCCTC
The DNA here is from genome assembly GCA_016801055.1 of Panax notoginseng. Lineage (NCBI taxonomy): Eukaryota > Viridiplantae > Streptophyta > Magnoliopsida > Apiales > Araliaceae > Panax > Panax notoginseng. The sequence goes on along the minus strand of CM029017.1, from coordinate 64,197,245 downwards.
GTATGTTGACCAGTCATGACAAACGCTCTTCCGGGAACCGTTGACTTTGTCTTTTTTGGGACAGCTTTTTGAGTCACCATCCCCGCTGGACTTGGTTTTGCTACAGTGCAATCTCGAGCGATATATCCTTCTTTTCCACAATTATAACATACCTTAAACTGTTGTGGGCAATTTGGGCTGATATGTCCTTCTTTTTCGCACTTATAGAATATAACCGGTGGTCGTTCTCCTCCCTTGGAACCAGTTGCTGCTGGTGCTGACGTCTTCTGTGAAGACCCCGAACTCAGGTACTTGAAACCCGAACTCGGTTCATCACGATACCATTTCTATGAGCGGAATAATACTAATAATAATAACAATAATATAAATATCAAACTTAACTTACATTTATCAGAGTCTAATCCCAAGTACGTAACCTTTAAACATTCATTACAAACCATGATAGATAATATATATATATATATATATATATATATATATATCATACTTATCTTAATAGTATTAAACTATTACATAAGATAACGTTCATTCATTCATTCAGCAACCTTTTCCCTTTCTCTTGTTCTTAGCAGAGCTCTCTGATCGTTCACACTTAGCTGAAAATATTTAAATTAAGCAAGGATGAGCATTTGAGTGCCCAGCAAGTAATAGCAATTATATATATAATTTAAAAGAATTTAAATGTTTTCTTTGTACTATTCTTCTACAACAAGTCAATAGTTGTGAAGTATTCTGAACCGATAATAATAACATAACAACTCTCTTTCAAATTTTTGAAACTACATAATGACTATAACTGGGGTTATGGTGACATGCCATGAACATTGTTTTCATTTTCGAAAAGGTTAAACAGAAATTCATCTATAAACCGTCATAACTTACGGGCATTAGGTTGTACTTCCCATGGGCCCTGTATTGATCAATACTATATTACACAACGATATGATCATTCACTCTGTTCCGCCTTGGGCGCATAAAAGTTTTCCCGTGTAGGGATGTTCATACTTGTCTGGGTTCTAAATCAAAGGTTTTATCTTGTTTAATAATAATCAATAATTCAACATATATGTATACGGGTAATTGACAAAGGTATATCAACATGTGATGAAATACAATGATTATCCAAGTGGGGACACTTGTTTAACCATTTCTAGAAATTAACGAACAAAATATATATATCTGAATTATCATATACTAACATGTTGATAATCAATGAGCTTATATAATATAAGGTTCATAATCTATACAGTAATAATATAATTTCGAAACATTCTTACTCATGTCCATTGCATAAAGAAAATGCAAAGGTAAGATACTTGCCTGAAGCGCTGCTTACAGTTTGTAATTTAGATTTATCGCTTATCTCATGACCTATCGTTAATAAGATCGTTCGTTCGATTAGAATAACATACTATAACACATAACACTGCTTATTGCAGTTAGCACATACCCTAATCACATTGGAACATATGTTTAATAACCATTGAATCACAAATAACCACATATCTCAATAAATTATCTAAGTCTAGATCAATTTTTGAAACATGTCGGTGTACTGACGGCTTTATCGGGTAATTACCGAGTCTAAGACTATGTCCTGTAACTCAATATCCGTACGTATCAGTCATATTATTTTTAAATGACTTATAATAATTTTTTAAACATTTATTATAATTTATCATGAATTTTCAAACCTCAGAATCATTATTAAATGATTTAAATATTACACAATTCTATTATCATTAATATTTAATTAATATTAAACTATTAATGAAATAATTGCCAAAATGTTAAAGTTATTTATAATAACTCAAAATACTTTTAAAGTATTAATATTACACTTAAATGATTTTTAAAAGAATTAAAATTATTTTTAAATAATTATCATTAATATTAAAGTATTAATGCATTATTTATCAAAATATTAAAAGTCATTAATATATTTTTAATTCATTTATTTCCTTTTTAAATGATTTTTTAAATAAGTAAAACCATTTTAAAACTATTTATTTAATATAATTATTAAATAAATCTAATATCATTTAATATTAAATTAATATCATTTATTAATGAAATTATCCTTTAAATATTAAAAGTTATATTTTATAACTTAAAATATCTTTAAACACTTTATTTTCATTTAAAATGATTTTCCTAATATTAAAATCATTTTTAAACTAATTTATTTAATATAATTATTAAATAACTTTAATATCATTAATAATAATTAATTAATGAAATTTAACTTTAAATATTGAAAGTTATATTTTATAACCTAAAATATTTTTAAACTATTTATTTTCATTTGAAATGATTTTTCTAATATTAAAATCATTTTTAAACTAATTTATTTAATATAAGTATTAAATAGATTTAATATCATTTAATATTAAAATATTAATATTTTTCATGACAAAATATCAAAAGTCATTTTTTATAACTTAAATAACCTTTAAATCATTTTTCTATAATTTTTTTATATCATTAATTCTATTTTCCATAATTTATTTAATACATTTATTAAATAACTTAATTACCATTAATATTAATTAATTAATGAAATTTCATCACAAAATATTGAAAGTCATCAAAAATAACTTATATTATTTTCTTATACCATAATATAATTTTAAATGATTTTTCAAGTAATAAAATCATTTTTAAATAATTTATTTAATATTATAATTAAATAAATTAAATACTTTTAATATTCCAAAAATATTAAATATTTATGAAATATATTCAAAATAATTAAAAACTAATTTTCAGAATTTAAAATAATTTTAAATAATTTATTTTGTATTTTTCGTAATTAAAAACTAATTAATACTAATTATTTAATAGAAATATAAATTTTTATTTAGAAATTATCGCTAAAGACCGCCTATAGCGACAGAAGCGTCGCTATAGCGACAGAAGCGTCGCTATAGGTGTTCTTGGTGTTCTTCAACATTCCCAGAACCTTCATGTCCGTGACCAAGTGAGCAACTTTGACCAAGATTAAATTTCTGTGTATTGTGTTTCTAGGACAGAAAATGGTCAGATCTTGTAGACAGAGTGTAATATTACAAGCTTCAACAAACAACACGATCAAACAACATAAAACAAAAGAGATTTAAACATCCAAAAATCATGTCAGAAGCTGTTCTTCATTTCTGGGTTTTCCTGAAATGAAGAACAGCCCCAGCAGGCTACTTTGGATCTCTATAACATGCAATCCTTGTAACGTTTTGGTGCTCTGATGGTTTCAGTTCGTAGATAACATGCAAGACAACATATCTAATACATAAAATTGATCTAACAACATAACAATCATTAGATACGGTCCGGTCAAACCATGTCAGAAGATGTGTTCTTCACGAATCTGGGTTTTTCCCAAACATTCACAAGGCTGGTGGTAAACCCTAGTTTGACCACCCATATTTTTGATCAGGTAAAGGATATGGTTGTTACCTGGGTTTTAATGTGTAGTATTCATGACAATCTACAAGTATATAACATCAACATGGCAAAATAACTTAAACACAGCAAGATCCATGGACTTCAAAATGGTTGTCAGACTTTTCTGGGTAATCTGGGTTACCCAGATTCGTTCGGTCATGGTCGGTCAACGACCTTTGACCCTTAATAACTTTCAATCTACTGATGCTATGGTCTTGATTCAAGTTTCATATGAAAGATCTCATGACATACTACAACTTCAAACATTTAAACAACAAAAACACTTAACAAACAAAGATCTATGGGGTCTGACATTTGACAGTCAGACCCAAAAACCATATTTTCCAGATTTTGAAAAATTTTAATTTCGAGCACTTAGGTGTTATGGATCTGCATGATACCAACCCAGATCACTTATTTAGACTCTATAATACATATATAACACAAAAAACTTAACATCTAACACAATATTAAAAGTTATATTTTGTTTTTTAAGTTATACCTTTCTTGATCAAATCCATGAATCTAAGTCTCTGATTTGCTGTGGGTGTTAGTGGGGCTTTGTTTGGGAGCTGATATACTACAAGAATTCATATCTTAGAGAGAGAGAGGGGGTCTTGGATGAGCAAGGTAAATAAATGAGGCAAAATGATGAACATTTCTCTCTCTTGGACTATAAATATATATCTTAGATGCATGCATTGGCTGTCAATGTGGCTGAATTGTTGTGATTTAAGGCACATGGAGTAGGTGTAGTTGCTCACCAACCAAATATATGACAAGATTTACAAGTAAGCTTAAAAATTGTACATAAGGGCATTTTTGTCATTTCCTTTTTATTTCTAGAATTTCCATTAGTTGCAAACCCTTAGGGTTTAGGATTTGGGTTGATTTAGGGTTTGGAGCATTCTTAGGGTTTAGGAGCTAAAATTCTAGGATTTAAAAATAAATAACAATTTAGTTTCTAAAAAAAATATAAAAATAGTAATAATTAAGGTTTCTTAATTAATTCGGTTTCCTAATCACGTAGACTTGATAATTAGATTTATGTTTTAATAATTATCATTAAACTTACTAATCTAGCAATTAGCGCAAATAATTAGCAATTAGCATTACCCATAGAACAATTAGGGTTTCTAATTATTAATTAGAATTTTTAATTATTTAATTAAGGTTTTCTAATTTCACAATTAGGGTTTACCATTAGTAATTAAGGTTTATAGTAACTAATTAGGGTTTCTAAATTTAGAAATTAGGTTTCCAAATTTAGTAATTAGGGTTCTTAATTAATTAGGGTTTCTAATTAATTAAGTTTCCAATTTTAGGATTTCTAGATATTAATTGGGGTTTCTCTAATTAATATTAAATTCTATAATACACCACATAAATCACATAACACAGTTATATAACAACCTCGAACTCATAATCGAGTTTCAAATTAGGGTTTCCATTTATCAATAAGTTAATTATTGATTTAAGGTTTCTAATTTACGAAATTAGGATTTTAATTTACGATTAATATCTCCTATAATTAGGGTTTTCCTAATAGCATCCAATATTTATAATACACATCATACACCACATAACACAGCTTCTTAATAGATTTTAAAGTCTCATATGACTTCGAAATTAGGGTTTAACAGTAAAAATTAGGGTTTTATCATAATACCCCATAATTGACCAACCATTGTTAGTCCACAAAAATACGGTACATAATTACAACACTAAAAAATCAAAATATAATATTATTATATTATTATTCTTATCCATTGATAAAAATCCAAAATTAGGGTTTGGATTCCATATCTGATTTATTCTTCATATTTAACCTTAATAATTAAGGTAAAATAATTAACTGAATAACCTATACCAAAATTCATATAATAAAATAATTATTATATTTATTCTAAAAATCACTCCATATATTATTTAAATAATATATGATTATATTTTAATGAAAAATAGTTAATAAAGCATTTCTACTATAAATTAATTATTATAGGAATATACTTTATAAAAATCAATAATTCTAAAATAAAATTATTTGTAAATATTTATGTAATAAATATATTTTTGTTTACCACATAAATACACATACACATTATCTTGAACAAATCCTCATCCTTCAATAAATAAATAAAAAAATTTATACGCAAAATTTATGATTTAACTTTTATAGAAAATATCGGGTTGTTACATCTTCGTATTGTCATTATTGAATCTCCTCTTTTTAAAATCTCCTCCCGACTCGCTTCTTCTATTTTCATAGCCACGATTACCACCAGAGTGGTTGCCGTTCTTGTATGTATTTTTCTTTCTCTGCTGGTTATCATTGTTCTGATGACTGCTGTCACCGATATGATCCTAGTTGTGGTCCCTCGGTTGACTGTACTCGTTATCTCGCTCTAATAATTGAGCCATGTTGACAACATCTGAATAGAGAGAAAATTTATGAGAAATGAGATATTGACGTATGCAGGGTTTCAAACCTCTCAGAAACATCCGCGTCATACGTTCCTCATTCTCCACCAAATGAGGTGCAAACCTAGACAACTCTGCAAATTTCGCCTCATACTGGGACACCTTCATGTTATTCTGCTCCAGTCTAATAAACTCTACCTCCTTCATATGACGAATACTTTCAGGAAAGTACTTGTCATTGAACAGTTTCTGAAATGACTCCCAAGACATGCTGAGTGCGGCTGGATGGGTACGCTTCACAGACTCCCACCAATAGTCTGCCTCACCACGGAACATAAAGGTGGCGAATGGAACCTTCTGTTCCTCCGTGCATCCCAAGACATCGAATATCTTGGTAATTTTCTTGACCCACGTTTTCGCCATGATCAGATCCGGCTTTCCCTTAAATTCTGATGGTCCCAATTCTTTGAACTGCTTGGCTGTGACAAACCGTGAATTGCTATCATTTCCTCCTGTATTTTGAACACGAGTCTCCCTCGTCTGGTTTTGCATGAATTGTAAAAAGTTTCTAAACATCCCATCGTTCATCATCTGCTCATTAGTGTTGTTCACAGGAGGAACATTGCTAGCCTGTTGCACGTTCTCCTCGTTGGTGAGCACAGGTGTCTCCACGGTCTCATTTACTCCACTGTTAACATTCTCAGTCGACATTCTCAAATACTGCCATAAAACAAGGGTTAATTAAATAAATTAACAAATCACATAATACCTCTATATTATGACCGACCAACAAATAAGCTTAGGTAGGACACACTAGCGAAGGATTTACTCGTCTCTCCCCTCCTAGTTCTATTCCCTGATCTCCGCCAGAGATCATATCCTTAAGCTCTGATACCAACTGTGACGCCCCAAAATAGGTATACAACACCCATTCTGAGTCGCCAAAATACATGGTACAGAAACAACTACATCTTTACTATTACAACATAAGAATTGTGAGTTTAAATACAAATATTGTCATCTAGACAATATCCACACTCAAATAAGTCCTCATTACAATTATTGATACATTATTTCACAAAAATGGTGAGGAATACTAAAATAACTTCTAGAACCATCATTCCATACTCCGACTAGTACTCGCTACATTCTCGCCTTCTGAGAAAAATGGAACAAAAAGGAAAAGGGTGAGCTCAACTAGCCCAGTAAAGAACATTATGACTAAGATAATTCAGAACAAATTATCGTTAGTCTTCAACAGGGAAAAATCTAATAGAATACAATAGACAATAAGTTTTAAATTAATATTCGCAGTGGAAAATAATAATTCATAGAAGAGTTACGTAGAGAATAAAATCTACTATTATCTATAAATTTAAAAGTCTATCATCAATATTTTATCCTTGTAACATCAATCAATATTCATCTTTGCACTACAAGCCAAAGATATTCATTAGTTGGTCATGTTCATCTAAACACATGTTCATCTTTGCACTACGGGCCAAAGATATTCATCAGAAATCATTCATCTTCACACTACAGGCCAAAGATATTCATCAGAAATCATTTAGGACTGAGGATGATGAAAAATATATTTTAAAGAAAACGAATCCAGTGAAACAAAAGAATAAATATTAAGGATTCATATTTCAGCTATTTCATGTCCAAAATTACCTCATAAATAATTATAATGGAGTAAAATTCAAGAATGACCAAAATATGGATACAATCAAAACTAGTATCCATAATAGATATTTTGGACGAAAAGAAGAAAATTTCATTTTTTGGTGAATAGTAACTCGTGAATAGTAACTCGTGAATAGTAACTTATGAATAGTAACTCGTGAATTGTAACTCATGAATAGTAACCCCGACATGAAAAAGTTCTAAATTTGATAAAAAGTTCCAACCAATATTTCGGCATAATGATATTGAAGAAATAATATCATTTACGAAGAAAATAACATCCCTTACCTCAGCAAAATAGTACTTCTGGTTGGAATATCAGATATAGTGCTGAAGGAACTTGCACCGTATAGCAACACTCAAAGTATAAAAATACTCACAAAATACGGTTGATATTATAGAGAGAGAAAGAGAGAGAAATCTTTAGTTTCTATGTGATTTTCAATTCTAACCTAAGCACCCTATTTATAGAAAAATGCTTAGAACACCAAAGCAGAAAATTTAATAAAATATTAATATATATATTAAATTTTCCTACGCACACTACACCAGACCCAAGCATCAGCCACCAACTCACAAAAACTAAAAAAAAAGTTTTTCCTAATTAAAACTTCCAAAAATCAATTATTTCAGAATTTCAGAACTTCAATAATTCATAATAAATAGCCCTTTTATCAGAAAATTCGAATCTCACGACTTTTTATAGGAAATTCAATTCTCTACAACTTTACAGAAGAAAGTTTTCCCAAATTCTAAACAAAAATTGACCGAAATCTATAAACGGACAATTTTACAGGCTATAATCAAATTTCAATCAAGAAATGGGCCCACAGACATGTTTAACATGTTTTAAACAACTTTTGTAACAAAAATCCGCATACTCATATATCGCACAATCATTGTAAAAATATCATCATTATTATATTATAATAATATAATAAAATATTATTTTATCAGAAAAGATAAAATATCGATTTTTAACAATTGTCACTTTAAAAATTTTCTCCATCTATATCCACATAAAATGAATATTTTCCTCATCATATAAATCAATAATTAATTATTTATAAATAATATTACAGAATCACAGTACTGGCAACCAGACCGTTCCTAGGAAAGAAGGGGCTTTCCAATAAGGATTTCTCCTTACTGGCGCACAATTAGGTAACCAAACCTCTCCTTAGACATAATTTTCTAGACATTACCAATAATGTTATCTAATAATATTATTCAGATAATATGAATTATTGCTCCGATAATAGAAAATACTGTGTAGTGATAATTATTGAAACAACAGTAATATAAAATATCAACGCAGCAATTATTGAATCAATAAAATAAAATACTAAACAGTAATTACTGTAACCATTATTGAGTAGTGCCTTCTTACGTAAAAATCAATAATTGGTGCAATACAGTGTGCTACTGTGCAATAACGCGTATTACTGTGTTTTAACCACCGGGTATTCCAACAGTATTAACGGTAACAACTACGCCGTTATTTATAAATAATTTGTACTTGTCATTTTCTTCATCCAATCGCTTTTCGTTATGGGGCCCACAAAAGACTGCGCCGTCGTACGAATATTCCCCGACAGGAAGAATATTCCACGAACAAACGAATATTCCCCGACAACAATGAATATTTTATAACCACCTGCTTATTTGAAATATTTGCGCATTTTACCCATAACTAACCTCATTAATCAATTTAACCCTTACTATTTCAAATAATAAATAGAGAAAATTAAATTTTATTTATTAATAATTTAGGGTCTTACAAAACCTGAACATTAGGATTAAGATTCTCTAATTATCATTAAACTTTCTTAATTAGTAATTAGGAATCCTAGTTTAGTAATTAGGGTTTCTAATTTAGAGATTAAGGTTTCTAATTTAGAAATTAGGGTTTCTAAAAATTAGTGTTTTCCTTAATTAAGATAATTATATTCTATATTACTTGTCATTAATCACATTAACACAATTATTAAACAATCTTGATCTCTTATTTAGTTTCAAATTAGGGTTTATCAAATTAATACTAGGATTTTATCATACTACATTATAATTGACCAACCATTATCAATACGCACATATAGTACATATTTATAGCACTGAAATATAATTAATGTTATATTAATATTCTCATTCCTTATTCAAAATCCAGAATTAGAGTTTTGAATTCATATCCGACATAACTTTCATATATATACCATTATTAATTAAGTTAAAATAATTAACTTAACTAATTAATCTGAATAAATTAATATAATAAAATAATTATTATAATAATTCTAATAATCATTTCATTTATTACATAATAAAATAATCATATTTTCATGAAAAATAAATAATAAAATATTTTTACTACAAAATTAATTTATTATAAAAATATAATTTATAATGATCAATAATTCCTTGTAAAAAAATTATTTACAATTATTCATGTGATAAATAATTTTTTATTTATCACATATATACATGCACTTTACCTTGCACATATTCCCATCTTTATTTTTTTTTAAAAATTATACGCAAAATTTCTTATTTAATTATATCGAAAATATTGGATTATTACATTCACCCTCCCTTATAAGGATTCCGTCCCCGGAATCACCGTTTCAAAACTTATAGACACAAGGGTAAGTAACATACGCATTCATTTCAAGTAGATCTCGATCAGATTCGATCGAACTGATCCTTAACTATTCAGCATAAAGCTTGTCTATCCGATTCAACAGAAATTTGATTTTTAATAGAACTCAAATTCCTCCTTCAAAATTTCTTTATAAAATATTTTACTAAATATAAGAAAATAAAATTTATTTGAATAATACCTGGTATTCCATCCCCAGCTGCTACGGTATCCTGAACTGTCATGTTGACGACTCTGGTGGTTAATTTTGTTAGTTTGTTGGTTGAAGTCGGTCCAGTTATCTCCAATATTCTACTGCTTTTCCTCGTGTTCACACTTCCTGCATCCATTTTCATTTTCGGGCAATCATTCACCTTATGCTCCGTTCACCCACACATGAAGCACCCACTGTTCATCCTTGGATTGGGGCAGTTGGGAGAGATATGTCCCTCCTGCCCACACTTATAGCACACAAACTTTCCTTTCAGACACTCCCCTTAGTGATTCTTCCCACAATTCCCACACTATACCACATGCTTCTTTACACCCTCTTGCTTAACCTTGATACTTCCAAAATTATCCCCTTTTCTTTTCCCATTCTTACTCCCGCTACTTGCTTCCACCTTTACTGCTCCCTCAACCGTACCCTTGTTCTTTTTCTCCTTGTTAAAGAGACTTATGGCCTTACTTCCTTCTTCGGCTATTATAGCCTTTACCAAAAGTACTGCAAAGGTATTAATCTGCAATAACGCCACCTTATTGTAGAGCCGGAAATTTAATCCCAACTCAAACCTCCTTACCTTCCTTGCCTCCGTATCTACTTGGTGCGGAGCGAACCTAGCTAATTCATTGAACTTTACGGCGAACTCTGACATCGTCATGTTGTCTTGCTTTAACTTTAAAAATTTTACATCCATCCTAGCCTGCATACTAGACGAGAAATTATTTTCGAAAAATAATGTCTTAAACCTAGTCCATGTTACCACACCTTCTCCTACCCTAGCTTGATTTGCCTCCCACCAAAAATTCGCCTCCCATTTCATCATATAAGTGGCAAAAGTCATCTTTTACCCCTCCACTACCCTAGCTATCACAAATGCCTTTTCTATTTCCTTTACCCATGTTTGGACTTCTATAGGGTCAGTTGTCCCTCTAACTTATGGCGGTCCGACTGCCTTGATGTCTTTAAAATTTGACAATCGATTGTCCGGCTGATTTCCTGTGGCTGGCATTCCATTCTACATCGCTTGAGCTACCATGTTCGCAAAGTTCTGCATCGGGTCTAGTTATCCTCCGGCATTGTTGACAGATTCTTCTGCCCTTTGGTTTCGATTTTATCTTCTTGGCGGCATTATCTGATTAAATAAAACAATAAATTATTCTTTATTTACTTACATTCTATGTCTTTTCATATGAATTTAACATATATTGATTAATTTCAAATAAGCATATACTCAAAATATTGGATTTTGAAAACTTGGTTTACTGTATTAACCATTTGGCAAATGTATAATTACTATCTTTATAAAAACTTATTTCATTAATCAAACATAGATTCATATTCATTCAACTAATTCATAGTACTTTACATAGCATAGCATATACTACTTTAAGCATTTGCTATCCCTTTGTGACCATAAAAGTCGGGAATCGCTGCTACTACTTATACAAAAAAGTGAAAATATTACATTACACAGACATACTTATCATATATATACAATATCGAACACACCTATTCAAACAGTACTTATACTACTTATTCACTACGTCTTTTTCTTGATCTTGGACAACCTTTCGCCAGATGACCTTTTACCCCCCAAATAAAACATACACATTGCTTCGGATTAGGACACTGGGGAGAGATATGTCCCACATGTCCGCAATTATAGCAAATATTTTTCCCTTTTCTACATAAACCTTCATGTGTCTTTTTACAGTTTGTACACTTTTCTATTTTGTTAGAGTTCCCTTGGTTGTTATAGGGATTTCCTAAATCACGGTCTTTTAGCTTTCTTTTCCCCTTCTTGCTCAGAGCTGCACACGATTTGTTGCTTTTGGCTCCCATCTGATCAATTTGGATTTTAAGCTTATCTTGTTCTTCTATTGTTTCTATTAACGCCTTTCGTAATTGTCTATTTAATAACTTTTCTATTTCCCACAACTTTTCTAGAGAAGAAACTTTGTTCCTTAGATTTTGCACTTCCGTTGATACTTGATCAGCTCCAACTTTAGTGTTCGAATCACTATCTGTCAATACCACCATTTCTGGATCTGGTACTACATTTTTCATAATAACCACCTCATTAGGGTTGCTTTCAATGTGAGCCTCTATTTCAGCTATTGGCTTTGATATTAGCTCGGTTATGGAGATTTGCTCCTTTACGACCTGAGGGTATCTTAATCCTTTTCCACCTGACATCTACACACAAATTATCTTGATTAGTATATAATATATTCACACAACAAATAATAGTTTTACATATAAGTTATCTTTTATTTTGTTTGACGATGAATTTATCCAATTCATCTCCTTTTAAACTCTATTTGAGTTATTTATATTTTTAGCGTTTCCCTCTGTCCTAAGGTTATAGCCTAAGGTCTATCCCCACTTAAGGTTTCTAACCTAAAGCTCGGATACCAACCTGTGTTGCCCCAAAATTCATGTACTTAAAACCCAAACTCGGTGCTTCACGATATAATATCTTTGAGCGGAATAATAATAATAATATAAATATCAAACTTAATTTAGATAATCAAAGTTGTCTAAATCCCAAGTACTTGACCTTTAAAACATATCCATTACATGATAACTAATAAATATTATCATCTTGACTAAGTCTAACTATTACATAAAGTACCATAATACCTATTCTGTCAGCTTTCCTTTCCCTTTATCCTTGTTAGAACCTTCAGGTTGTTCACGCTTAGCTGAAAACATTTACATTTAAAGCAAGAATGAGTATTTGATTACCCAGCAAGTAATAGCAAACAATAAAATTTAGCTGAAAGAAGTAAATGTTTTCTTTGAATGACACTTCTACAACGGGGCAACAATTGTGAAGTAAGCTGAAATAATATTAAACAACATATCAATTCTATTTCAAAATTTTGAAACTACGTACTGACTATAATTGGTGAAAAGTCGACAGACTATGAACTTTGTTTTCAATTTTTGAAATGGTTTTATGCAACTTCATCTGCAAACCGTCATGTCTTATGGGCACGGGGGTAATCAGCCCGTTATGCCCTGTATTGATCAATACTACGTGTTTGAATGACATTTTCGTCCAGCATATCCGCCTTAGGTGCACAAAAGTTTCCCATATATGGGATGTTCATACTTGGTCTGGAATCCGAACCAAAACAATTCGGTTGGATAACAATAAGGTTTTATCATGTTCAACGATATTTTTAAATCGGTGTCTAGCCGAGTCAAATAGCTTAGATGACTTTTAATTAATGTGCAAATACCGGAATTTGATAAGTATGTATCAACATATACAACAATTATCCAAGTGAGGACACTTGTATAACCATACTCAGAAATTAAGGAATAGAATATATATATCTGGATTATACAATAATACTGTATTGATACACAATGATCGGACAAAAATTCAAGAACTTGTATGAATACAAAGTGTTAGATACATAGTCAATAGAGTAGAGTTTATAATTTGGCACAACGATAGTATAATTATGAAACTTGCTTACACATGTCCATTGCATAAAGTAAATGTGAAGGGTTAGATACTTGCCTAGTCTGCTGCTTACAGTACGCGACTTAGTTTTATCGTTAATACAACGACCTATCATTCATAAGATTGTTCTTTCGATTAGAATACATCATAACACTTAGTACTGTTATTTTCAGTCATCATATAGCTTAAGCACATTATCACATAGGTTAATTAATTATTATGACATAAATAGACACTTATCAGGTCAACATATATAGGTTCGGACCAATTTCGGTAACATTTCGGTGTACCTACGACTCTATCGGGTAATTATTGAGTTCATGATTAATAAAACTCTATTCTGTACCCTAAATATTATTCTGGATAACTTAAGTATCAGTCATATTATTTTTAAATGACTTATAATAATTTTTAAATAATTATTATAATTTATCATAATTTTTCAAACACTGGAATCATTTTTGAATGATTTAAATACTAAATAATTCTATTATCATTAATATTTAAATAATATTAAAATATTAATAAAACCATTGCAAAAATTATTAAAGTTATTTATAATAACTCAAAATATTTTTAAAGTAATAATATTACCTTTAAATGATTTTTAAAGTATTTAAAATCATTTTTAAATAATTACCATTAATATTTAAATATTAATGTATTATTTATCAAAATATTAAAAGCTATTTATTATAACTTAAAATATTTTTAAATCATTTATATCCTTTTAAATGATTTTTAAATCAATAAAACCATTTTTAAACAATTTATTAAATATAATTATTAAATAAATCTAATATCATTAATATTAAATAATTAATAAAATTTATCTTAAAATATTAAAAGTTATGTTTTATAACTTAAAATATTTTTAAATACCTTATTATCATTTAAAATGATTTTTAATATAATAAAATTATTTTTAATTAATTTATTTAATATATTTATTAAATAAATTTAATATTATTAATATTCAAATAAATACTAATATTTATGAAAAATATGTCAAATTATTAAAAGTTAATTTTTATAACTTAAAATAATTTTTAAAACTAATTTTGTAATTTTGAGAATTTAATTTCTGTGTTTAATTGATTTTTGGAAATTTATTTAATTTAAATTATTAAATCTGTCGTTGTAGTCTTTAGCGACAGAAAGTGTCGCCTAAAGTGTTCTTGAGCCTCAAGAACATGTATAGACAGTGTTCGAGGGGCTATGTTTGACCATAATTAATTCACTATTTAATGTGTTTCTGGGCCATCTATTGATCAGATCATGTTGTGCTAATGTAACACTACATGTAACAACAACTAACCAGGTCATACAACACCACAAATGAAAGATATAAAGCTTTGAACTAGCTATCAGAGCTATTCTTCATTTTCGGGGTTACCTAGAAATGAAGAACAGTTCGAGTGGCCTATTTTGGGCTTCCACAACTTGCAATCCTTGTGATCGTTTTGTGATTTAAGGATTCCAGTTTGTAGACAACATGTAAAGGAATAGATCTATCACATAAAATCGATCTAACTACATCACAATCACTAAATCTGGTCCGGTCAAAGCATGTCAGAAACCGTGCTCATAAGTTTTCTGGGTTACCCAGAAAATAACTTTTGTGTTCAACCATGCTACTTTGATCGGCCACTACATTAAATCTATATGTTATCTGGGTGATCTAAAGGCTTAAATCTGTAGTCCATATACCATATTACAACATTATTACAACAACAAAAATAAAACAACAAACACATGCAAGATCTAGACGCATGAACATACTGTCAGACGATTCTAGGCAAGTTTTAGGTTACCCAGAATTTGTTCAGTCATGGTCGGTCAATGAGGTTGGACCACCCATAACTTGCAATCTGTACATGATCTAGGCTTGATTTCAGTTTCAGATCAAAGTCCTCATGACATACTACAGCTACAAACTTTTAAAACACTAAAACACATAACAGGCACAGATCTATGAGGTATATTTTCTAGTTTTCTAGATTTTTAAAAACTTCAATTTCTTACATCTAGATGTTATAGATTTATCATATACCAACCTAGATCACTTATTAACACTATATACATCATATTAAAACATAAAATCATAACATCTAACCTAGCTTTAATGATCAGATTGTAAATTAGGGTTATACCTCACTTTGAACAAGTTCTTGATTTTAGGCTTCTGATCTGTTAGGGTTGATCTAGAGACTTGATTTGGGGCTGAAATGTTTATAAATTTCGTAGAGTTGGAGAGAGAGAAGTTTGGTTGAGTGTTTGGGAATAAATGTGCAAGAATGTGCACTTTTCTCTCTCTTTAATCTATATATAACATGTTGCAATGAAGTGGTTGATGAATTGTGGCTGATTGCTGTGGTTTTTTAGTCACATGGGAAATCTTGAGTGGTTCACCAACTAAAGTCTTGGCAAGATTTACAAGTTTCCTAATAAATAACGCAAGAAGGGTTTTTGGTCAATTGGCTCTCAATTTTAATGGCAAACTTGACATCTTGGCTAACCCTTAGGGTTTGACCCTTAAGGTTTAACCTTAAGATTTTATAATTTGATTTTTTAATATTTTTATTTAGGGTTTAAAATAGAAATTTAGCTTTCTAATGTTGGAAATTAGGGTTTCTTAATCAGTTTAGGTTTTCTAATTATATTAAACTTTAACATTAGGATTAAGGTTCCCTAATTATCATTAAACTTTCTTAATTAGTAATTAAGGTTCCTAGTTTAGCAATTAGGGTTTCTAATTTAGAGATTAGGGTTTTTAATTTAGAAATTACGGTTTTTAATAATTAGGATTTTCCCTAATTAAGATTATATTCAATAATACTTGTCATTAATCACATTAACACAATTATTAAGCAGTTTTGATCTCCTATTTGAGTTTTAAATTAGGGTTTATCAAATTAATACTAGGATTTTATCATATTGCACTATAATTGACCAATCATTATCAATACGCACATACAATACATATTTATAGCACTGAAATATAATTAATATTATATTAATATTCGCATTCCTTATTCAAAATCTAGAATTAGGGTTTTGAATCCATATCCGACATAACTTTCATATTCATACCATTATTAATTAAGTTAAAATAATTAACTTAACTAATCTGAATAAATTCATATAATAAAATAATTATTATCATAATTCTAATAATCATTTCATATATTACATAATACAATAATCATATTTTCATGGAAAATAAATAATAAAATATTTTTACTACAAAATTAATTTATTATAAAAATATAATTTATAATGATCAATAATTCCTTTAAAAAAAGTTATTTGCAATTATTCATGTAATAAATAAATATTTATTTATCACATATATACATACACTTTACCTTGCACATATTCCTACCTTTATTTATAAAAAAAAATTATACGCAATATTTTTTATTTAATTATATCGAAAATATTGGGTTATTACTTTTCCAATTCATTGCACCACCGCTCAAGGTAACGCTTTACCCTATAGTATATTTACTGTTATTTGGGTTAGTTTGAAAAAAACTTTAGTTTGTTAATCCCTCTAGTTTTAATTCAGACACACCATTAATTTTAATCACACCCTTAGTACTGGTTAGAAATTACTGTCAGAGTTAGAAAATGACAAAAATATCTTTTTATAAAAATAACGGCGAAAGTTTTACAGTTAACTGTTGCAATACCCGGTGATAAAAGTACAGTAATATGCGTGGTTGCATAGTAGCACACGGTATTGATTATTGATGCTTACGTGAGAAGTCACTCAGTTTTATTCAATTATTGCCACAGTAATTGATGCATAGTATCTCACGTTATTCATTCAATTATTGTCACGATATTTTATTTTATTAAATCAATAACTGAGATGACAAAGTTATTCATATTATTATTTACATTATTGAATATGTCTAGAAAGTTCTGTCGAGAGAAGGGGTTTAGTCACCTAATTGCGCGCCAATAAGGAGAAATCATTATCGGAAAGCCCCATCCTTCTTAGGAATGATCTGGTTGTTAATATTGTGAGTTATAATACTAATGATGAACATTATTAAAATTAAATTTTGAGAAGACAAGTGAATTGAGATAAATAGAGGGGTATTTTATGAAGTATTTGTTATAAATTTAGCTTATTATATGGACCCCCACTTACCCATTTTTCAAAACTATCGGTAGAAAGTTATCTCAGTTTTGTATATATATATATATATATATATATATATATATATATATATATATATATATATATATAAGCTTTGTTTTTTTATGTAAATAGAATATATTATATTTTATTATGCATAGTGTTTGTATAGTATTTGCATAGTAAAAAGTCAAATTATTCAGAGAATTCGGCAGTTTGTCCATGATAATGTACTGTGTAGTCCGTGATTTTCTAATTCAAATAGTATCCTTCCATTCTCTTATAAATAGGATGCTTAGTTTAGAATTAAAAATCACACCAGAATCAGAAAATTCTTCTTCTATAATATTGAGCGTATTTCTTTAGAGTTTAAGGAAGCTTTAAGCGTTGAAAACAGTATAAGTTTTCTTCAAGAATATCTCCGCCCTACCTTTCAGAAGTGATCTCCTTTTAAAGTAAGGGATATTATTTTTGTTCAATATTCGTATGAAATAACATTTTCTTTCATACTCTATAGTATGTAAGTAATATTATTTTATTTCAGATTTCGAATTTTACACTCATTTTGTCAAAGTATTGCTTCTATACTCCGTGAAATTAGTAGAATATCCTTGAAATTTGCGCTTCATTAGTATCTTTTCACGGAAATATTATTCTGAACATTCTTGATCATTTTTAAATTTTTCATGTCGGGGTACTATTCACGAGGTACTATTCCTGAAGTACTATTTACGGGGTACTATTCACTCAGGTACTATTCACCCAGGATATTATTCATGACAAAAATTAATTTCTTTTCTGTCCAAATCATTTTTGATACAATATTATTCTTGAATTTTACTCCACAAAGCAGTATCATGTTGGCAATTTGGACATTATTGAATTTTGGATAAATTGAATTTTAAATCTTTAAAATTTATTCTTGCTCTCATTTAATTGATTTATTATATCACTGTCATCATCCTCATGTTTATATTGTGATGAAAGTCATCTTTGGCCTATAGTGCATAGATGGACTGTTGATTGGTATGATTATGACCAGGGATTATTCGGTATAATCATGACCTGTAATGTTATAAATGATGTGGTAAAATTCCTCATTGGCCCGTAGTGCATTGATGGACAGTTGTTGGCATGATCATGACCATTGAGGATAATATGCATATCCTTGGCCTGTAGTGCATGGATGATTCGTGGATGTGATAATAATGAATATCTTTGGCCCGTAGTGCATAGATAATTCAGTGATGTGAATTATTTATTAAGCTTAGTCTCAGCGATAAAATTGATGATAAACTTTTAAATCATAGAAGATAGTAGATATCATGCTCTACTTGACTCTTCTAATGTATTGCTTATTCTCCAATAGTTGTTGATCTAAAACTTGTTGTCTATTGTATTCTTTCAGTTGTTATAATGTTGAAGGCTAAGGATAATTTATTATGCATTATCTTAGTCATAATATTCTTTACTGGGCTAGTTGAGCTCACCATTTTCTTTCATTATTCTCTTCAGGAAATGAGAATATAGCCGGGACTAGTCAAGGAATAGAATGACGGTTTGAGATGGTTGCTATAGTAGTCCTCACTATTCTATAAAATAGTGTAATAATAATTGTAATGAAGACTTATTTGAGTTTGGATATTGTCTAGGAGACAATATTTGTATTAAAACTCACAGCTTATGTTTTTTCGTATTCTGCACGACACTTAACAGTTGTATAAATTAAGTTTGTATTTAAATTCTGTACCATGTATTTGGCGACTCATAATGGGTGATGTATACCTATTTTGGGAGCATCACATACTTACTCAAGTAACAAAGGCCACATAATTAGACTAGCCACGGTGTTTATTTATATTTTTTCTTTCTTTTCTTTTCTCTTTATCTTTCTTTCTTTTACTTAGTATCCCAAATTTTTCCCCAAACTTAGACTTCTGTCTAATCTTAGCCATCACTACCTATTCATAACTTTCTTTCATTCAAACTAGCATTATCCTTAAGAATTCTATTATATGTAAATTTAGACTCAATTAGTCATCATAGTCGTTTTTTAACGTGTTATCTTGATTTTATTAGTTTCAAACAGATAATGATCTTATTCATGATAAGAAATCACATCAAAGCCTTAACAGTCAATACTATGCTTATCTATGCAATTCCAATATCATCATTGGCCAAAACAAACTTAAACCATCTGACAGCTGAAATCATGCAGATATGAACTAAATGCAATACTAAAACAGTAAACTAACTAATATTTTTTAAGATTTTTCAATTTTTAATTTTTTTTATAGATAACTCAACAAGAAACAGAAACATAAAACTATTTACTATACTAAACTACTAAATTAAACTTAGATGCAACTACATGAATGCATACATGAACTAGCATGAAAACTAAATGCAAACTAACATATGCAACATATGACATATTTACATAACTAAAACTAAAACATTAAACAAATAACATAATACTCCCCCAAACTTAACATACACAATGTCCTCATTGTGAAAATACTGCATTAAAGAATAAGAGGACTTCCTTGTAGCATGCTAAGCCTGTGGTGGTGGTGGTGGCATCTCCTCCACATCAGAATCAGAAGGTGGATACTGCGGTAATGGTTGTGGGACTAGGAACTGAAACTGGTCCGCAACAGCTAGATTCATTCTTTGAAATGCCTCAGTCAAAGAAGCATGGTATACATTCATTGTAGTAAATATGTGATCATGTCTTGCTGCCAGTCTCTTCAACTTCCTACCTTCTTCTTTATCCCTCATATCAATATGCCTCTATAAGCTGCGAAACTGGGTACTAAACATATACGTGGTAGACCTACTACCCCTCACAAACTCCTCCTCAACAGACATCTCGTCGGCCTTGAACTCGTCATCCTCAGAAGTATCCTCTACCTCTTCCTCTTTAGGAGCATCGGGAAATACAAAACCTAAACCTCGAGGATGCGACTCCCCTCCAGCCCAAACTGAGTATCGAGCGATTAATCATGAGTCTAGTAGCTGGAGAGGCTGCTGCACAGGCTCGTCTGCGGACCATCTCACCCCTGACTGCCTACAAAACCCATAGATGAGTGTAGGGTATGGCAATCCTCTTGAAAAGGGCCCGCGCAAGCAGTACCGAATCGAGAAGCTGATGATTGCCCCAATATCTATATCAAAATCCTTCACTATAGCATATAGGAGTAGCACCTTTTCCTTGGTAACTTCAATGGTATGTGTCGAAGGAAATAGCTATGCGCACAAGAACGTATACTAGATATTTCCATATAAGCTCATATCCTTGCTCATGAAAAGGGTTCCACCCTTCTTCCCCTTTGCCCATGTAGCACCAGGTTTTGAAATTTATGTGAGGATCTGATCGTAGTTGTGATTACTGTCACGCATCTGGGCATATTGACAAACAGTAGGGGTTGGCACGCTATAAAACTCATTTATTACCTCTGGACTGAAAAGCACTTGCTTGCCCCGCACAAACGCCTCAAATGGCACTTTATCTTCAGCGTTAGCATAAAACTTTTTAACTACTATCACCACTGCAGGGTCTAGTTCATCAGTGAATACTTCCCAACCCTGTTCATGAATTTGTCTATGCATTTGTCCATTGAATGCATCCGACCTCAAGCCCCTTTCTAGTGTCAATGCCTTGGGCATGAAATAGTCATACTTGTCAGTCGCATTTGCACTAACAAACTTTCTTTTGTCGTAGTTGTATGTTGGTGGCGATGAACCTTCTCCACGTTGGCGTTTACAGGAGTTTTAGGAGCCATTTCTCACAATTTCAGTTAACAACTCCCCTAAACTTTCTCTTACGCAATATACCAAGCACTTGGGGTGCACAACCACTCACAGTACCTCAAAGTGAAGAATGAAATCCAAATATAATGAAAAACTGATAATAGTAGCTTACCCACACTAATTGCCCCAATTAATGATGATATTGAAGTAGTTGAATGACCAATTTTGAAATTTCTCGTCCTCCCTTGCTGTAACCCCAAACAGTGAGCAAACCCAAGGTTTTGTTATATGTAATTTGGAGAGAGTGATGTATAATGGGTGTGGAATGGATGAATTAGGGTATAGCTTTATATATGATGGAAGTGGTGATCGAATTTGATGGGTATTGGAGGATATTAGGGGAGTTTGTGGGTGGAGAAGTGGTTTGGGTTCAGTTATGAGAGATGATAATGGGAAAAACATGTTCTGCACATGTTTAAAAAAAATAGATTTCCCGTACCCCCACCGGGGCGGGGGGTATTTTGCCTTAAAAGGCCCGCCGAGGCGGGCATATACAGAGGACCCCCTGCTGGGGCAGGTGTGTCAGGCGATGAATAGGCCCGCCGAGGCGGGGGTGTTTTCTGCAGAACTTCAGTTTTTCAGTAAATTTGACTCGCGTGTGTGGATAACTTCATCCTTAGTACCTGAAAACCATTAAAACCAAAAATATAAGATAAGTACATGGAGTTTCAGCAAGCATGGTTGAATCTTCTAAAATAAATAACTAACTACCTAAGAATTGTACATAAATGAACTAAGTAATACTAAAATTATTAATTAAACTAAGAATTAAGTAAAATGAAACTACAATACTGTATGACAAGAAAATTGGGATGCCTCCCAATGAGCGCTTATTTTTTAGTCTCTCAGCCTGACTACTCCTTGTGTCAAGCCTGGATCAGTTAGGATATTTTTAGCATGTTATTTTTTTATTGCACAACACCAACAATGCTTTATAGCACGTCTGTTCAACTGCATTTCTGGGAGTGAAGTTGTAACGACCCCAAAATTCATACAATAGTATTCTCCTTCTCGATCGTTAACAATACAACTTTAATCTATCTTTACATCATTATTCGATATTAAAATCACTAAAAATGCGGAATATTTAAAACTTTTATACATTTCCTTCTTTATTGGCCTAAATCGCATCTTTACATTACATCTCTTCGATTCAAATTTATATCATGAATCGTTACAATAAAATGACTATACAAAGGCTTACATCATAAATAGATATCCGTATACACCGGATAACTCAATTTACAATTCGACAACATGTTACATTCAAAATCTTACATACATTTCTCATAAAACATTAGTAATCTTCGTGAATATAGATCTCTATAACTCACATAGCACATATCCTTACCTTAATTCCTTGACCTCCAAAAGTGGTTATTTGTAAGAGTGAGCTTGACAGCCTAGCAAAATCTAACAGTTTTCATGCATCACATAACACATAATAATATGCTAAACATACATATCATAATAATTAAAATAACATGGCATACATGCTTTTAATTCACATAGCAAATATAAAGATTGAGTTCCTTACTCAATCCTCCTTATTTAACCAAAATAATACAGTCATAAATTAACTTTAACATTTCATGATTTTAACAAGTATAACATATCATGTAATTTAAAACAGTTCATCAAGTCCACGTAAAAAATAGGAACCGAAAGACTTGCCTTGATCGTTGTTTACTAATAACAGTTTAACAGCTTACAGATATCTCACATGCCCTACACAATTATATAATTATTCACATTAAATATTAGTCACATAGTAACGCATAGTAGTTGTAATGTAAACTTTACTCTACGTCTCATAACCCTTCCTATCATAAATACACAATGATCAACTTAATTGTGTTAACTTTTAACTTATATTTCATTGTATTTCATATTCGCAGTTCATTCAAGTGCTTAAGTCTTGCTAGGACTACTTAATGGTTTTATATTAAATCCATTCCATATCTTATAATATTCCTTTTAATTGAATGAAAACACTTTTTAAGTACATTAACACTTGGCACGGCGTTTCAATGTTCATTCGTCACACGCCCGATTTGCCTCTCTTGTGTATGCTTCTATAACTTATCTAATACATTATTTATTAATGTTAAGCATCATTATATTTACTAACATTCATGTTTTATAACTTAGAATAACATCTTTTATCGTCAGAAGCACTATACTAGCACATGTGCAAGCCCGACGCCCTCTGATTGCCACCGAAAACACAACAGTCCTAAATATGACCATTGTGACTACTGTTATAGACCTCAAATTCAAAAACTTAAAGAACAAAAGTTATAGGCCTATTCATCCTCGTTCCGGATCATCTTGAATCACATCAATCGAATTTATATAAAAAAGTTATGGCTGTTTTACTATAGAAGGTCAAAACTGTCTAACTCAGACTATAATTCCAGCGTTGGGGCGCGAGAACTAAGCTAGCCATTGGCGCTGCAGTGCAAAATTGGCGCTGGGGTGCGAATTTTGGCGCTGCGACTTGAATTTCTGGGCTACAGCTCCATTTTTGGCTCTGAGGCACCGAAATTTACAGAAACCGAGCACGAAGACCAACTCTAGTCTGTTTAAGAATTTTTAGCAACTAATTACACACATATTGTAACATTCCAAAATTTTACAATTTTAAATGTAATTTATAAATATTTATTAATTTATATAAATATTTATTGGATGTGTTATTGATTAATACATATTTATATTTGTTTAATTTGATTTAAGTTGGTTAATTATTTGTTAAATAATTAATTAATAAGTTAAGGAAATTATTATTATAGTGATATTTTAATTTGATGGATAATTAGTGGTATTGAGTTATGTGATTAAATAATTTAATTAATAAATTATTATTTGAATTAATTAATTAAGTATGAAAACTTAATTAATTAGAAGTGTGACAAATAACTATATTATAAGTGGTTATTAAAATAAATTAAAGTAGTTTTAATTTATTTTGCCAAACAAGGCTTAAATATATTAAGTCTTTAATTTTAAAGAGTTTTTGCCAAACGGAGCCTATGGCGTTTGGATTTTTAAATTTGATTTATTAATAATATAAATTAAATTAAACAAAATATAAATAATATATAATATATTTGGTAACTGATAGTTTAATAGGATCATTAGTATATGGCAGTTACGTTTGGGTTTTAAACGTTTGAAAAGTGCGTTGGTTTTTAGTTTAGGTATTTTGTTTTTGGCTTAAGCCTAAGAAAAATAGAAGTTTGTCTGAGAAAAGTTCAGAGAGAGTTTGAGATAGAAATGGCTGTGATTCCCAAAACAAGTTCTGAGTTCGTCGAAGCTATTTGATTAACAAGTGTTGTCTGAACAATTAAAAGGTATGTTGCATAATCTTTACACGTATATATGTTTTACAGTATAATGCTTAAAGTATGTATTCTTGAAATTCACTGTGTATAAGGTTTTTACAAAAATTGTATGTAAACCATGTTTTTATAATTGGTTATGATATTACATGTATTTGTAATTTAAACTAGCATATATATATATATATATATATATATATATATATATATATATGCATGCTAATTACGTATTAAAGGAAGGGAATTTGTTTTTACAGTGAACACATGTGTTGCAGTAATTTGTAGGAGTACCATAATTAGTAATTGATTTGTATGCTAATTATGAAATTGAACTGTGATTATATGAATTGGGTAAGAATTAAATAGGATATAGTTAGAATAAATCAAATTATTTTCTAACTATGATCACAGTGCTTACTGTGTTAACAATGGAGTTTTGGGTTTTAAAATTTTGGTTTCAAAGATAAACAGTTTTCTAAAATTATTGTTTAGTGGTTTAAACTAGTATATGCATGTTGGGTAGTGTGTATATGTGTAATTTATATAAGTTATACATGTTAATTGGGGTTAATTGCTGTTAAAAATAAAGACAGTAGCTTTGTTATTTTCTTCGTGATTGGGTTCTGCAAGTTTCGGCGCCCCAGCGCCAAAATTTCAGCCCCAGCGCCAAAATTCGCGCCCGACGCCAAAATTCGCTCCCCAGCGCCAAAAGTTGGCGCCCCAGCGCCAATCTCGCGCCCCGGCGCCACTGTATAGCCTAGTCCTCGCGCCCCAGCGCCTGATTTCTAGTCTGAGTTGGACAGTTTTGACCTCCTGTAGTAAAATAGCCATAACTTCCTCATACGAACTCCGATTGAGGTGAGTCAAGATGATCCGGAATGAGGACGAGTAGACCTACAACTTTTATTCTTTATGTTTTTCCATTTGAGGTCATTAGGATGGGTAAAAATGGTCATATTTAGGACTATTGTGTTTTTAGAGGCAATCGGAGGTCGTCGGGCATGAACATATGCATGTGTAGTGCTCTTGACCATAAAAGATGATGTCCTAAGTTATAAAACATGAATATTAGTAATTATAATGATGCTTAACATTAATACATAATGTATTAGATGAGTTATAGAAGCATTGTAAGCATACACAAGAGAGGCAAACCGGACGTGTGACGAATGAACGTCGAAACGCCGTGCCAAGTGTTAATGAACTTAAAAAAAATGTTTTAATTCAAATGAAATGAATATTATAAGATAAGGAATGGATTTAATATAAAACCAATAAGTAGTCCTAGCAAGACTTAAATACTTGAATGAACTGCAAATATGAAATACAGTGAGATATAAGTTGAAAGTTAACACAATTAAGTTGAACATTGTGAATTTATTAATAGGAAAGATTATGAGACATATAGTAGAGTTTACATTACAATTACTATGTGTTGTTATGTGACTAATATTTGATGTGTATAATTATATAATTACGTAGGGCACGTGAAGTGCAGATAGCTGTAAGCTGTTAAACTGTTATTGGTAAACAACGATCAAGGTAAGTCTTTCGGTTCCTATTTTCTACGTGGACTTGATTAACTGTTTTAAATTGCATGATATGTTATGCATGTTGAAATCATGAAATGTTTAAGTCAATATATGACTGCATTGTTTTGGCTACGTAATGATGATTGAGTAAGGAACTCAATCTTTATATTTGCTATGTGAATTAAAAGCATGAATGCCATGTTACTTTAATGAGATGTAAATCGAGCATGTTATTATGTGTTATGTGATGCATGAAAACTGTTAGACTTTGTTGGGCTGTCGAGCTCACTCTTGCAAATAACCACTTTTGCAGGTACAAATTTTAAGGTAAAGATATGTGCTAAATGAGTTAAAGAGATCTATATTCACGAAGATTACTTATGTTTTATGAGAAATATATTTCATATTTTGAACGTAACATGTTGAATTGTAAGTTGAGCTATCCAATGTATATGGATATTTAGTTATGATGTAAGACTTTGTATAGTCATTTTATTGTAACGATTCATGATATAAGATTGAATCAAAGGGATGTAATGTAAAGGTTGCGATTCAGGGCAAGAAAGAAAGAAATGCATAAAAGTTTTAAATATTCCTCAATTTTAGTGTTTTTAATATCTAATAATGATGTAAAATTTGAGATTTAATATATGGTTAACGACCGAAGTGGGGATTTAAATGGTATGAATTTTGGGGTCGTTACAGTTGGTATCAAAGCTGTAGGTTATAAACCTTAGGTAGGAGTACCGTAGGCTATAACCTTAGAGAAGAGAGGTGAATATAATGAAAGAATAAGCTCAAATAGAGTTTGAACAATAAGAAGTAATTTAAGCAATTTATAAAGAGGGGATTTAAACTTACGTGAAAGGATTCAAAGAAGAATCTCGCAGAGTTATCAGGAATATGAATGTGGGGTTACCCAACTCCAATAATAAGGATGTAATGTGATAATAAATAGACAGTGTCTATAAGAAGAGTGATAAAGAAGTTAAGAAAAGAGAGTTATATCTAAGTATGGTGCAATTGTACTCTTTAGTAGTTGATGTATGGTATCTGGGCTAAACGATTCCTTCATAGAGCGAAGGTATATACGAACTAGCAACTCGGAACCTAGTTTGTTGGTTATTTATGGAAAACCACTCAGCGTACCATATTGAAACTGTTAGAGACACGATGTGTACCAAGTGTAGAAATGGACACGTATGATGAAAGTGTAGTACTCGAATGAAATTTTGAGCGATGTAACTGAAGTTAGGAATTCTTAAAGTAAGAATTGTTATATAAACAAGAAGATTCAAAGAAGAATCTTGAGGAGATATAAAGATAAGAAATGGGAGTTTCCTAACTCCAATAGCCAAGATAACGAATAATGTCGAAAATGATAAAAAAGAGAAAGAATGAGGATCGTAAAACAAAACGATCACGAGTTAAGAAAAGAATTTTAAGGGAGATGATTATAGAATAAGGTCACGACATGATCTGTTTAAGTTATAAAAGAAAGATGGTCTGTAATGTTTGAATGATTATAGCTTAATGCTATGAAGATGGTGTACTATGAAATAGTACGAGATAACTCATGAGGAGTTATAGATGATGTGATACGAGGAATTCGTATCGAACAAAGAGCAAGTTAAAAGAAAGATAGAGTTAGGTGAGATTTCAATTAAGAACTCATGTGATGGCTGAGTTGTACAAACCTTTGTATGGGTGAGGATTTTGTGCTTGCACTCAGTTTATCATATTGATAATCATTGGAATGTTTATATCGCGCTATTTGCTATATGCCTGTTGAGAAGGTGATTCTTTTCTCATGTGTATAACAGATAGGTAGAGTATATTTAGAGACTATTATAAGATTAAGTGCGAGTTCTTAAAACTCATACTTATGGTAGGTTCGTGACTCATAATTATATGGTATATTTTTGAACCCCACAGTGAATAGACGCCTATGGTCTGACTAGGATAAGTTCTTAAACTCATATGATTGTGGCAAGTTCCTGAACTCATAACGTGTGATAAGTTTGATGAACTAGGAAATAATTAAGTGTGAATGGAGTATTGAGGATGATAGGAATAGATAGACCTATTAAATAATGGATCATTATAAAAAGTGGAGTTGATGGTGGAAGCATAAGTATTCTAAATCTACTAGCTATGCTAGACTTTCGAAATTTATTGACTTCGTGCTGATGTTTACACTTTTATTTTCTTGAAAAACATTGGATCAAATGATGGAACCAATGAGTTTTAACAACAATACTGTTATTCGTATGTCTATACTAATTACTTCGGCTAGACAAAAATGATTTGCAATATATCAAAATGTATTTTGTATCATTAATGCATCATATGATAAAAAAAGATGATGGAGTCATCAATGCAGTATTACTTAGGGTTGGATGTGATCTAAGGATCGTCAGCCCACTATGGTATGATGTAGTATGATAAAATCACCAAATGACGGAATCCTCAACGGACTGTAAATACAGTGCAGTATCATGACGTCATAAAAAGTTTTTTTGAGATTTCTTTAAGATATGAGAATACATATGTATGTATGTATGTATATGTATATTTCGATTGATGTTCGAATTGTTGTACATGTCTATGCTATTTGATTCAGCTAGATAAATATTGAAAGATGTTCATGAAATGCATGCGTTTCTTGAGAAGTTACGCCAAACCAAATTATTTTGGTGCGGATTCAGATGTTGAAAAGCTGAGATGAACAACCCTTTTATAGGGGATTACGCGGAGGCGTTGAGATGTTTGTGTACAATACATTGTACGAAGGGCTGATCACCCTAAGTACGAGGAGTCCCTACAGTCTTATGACTGTTAAAGTTTAAGTTGAAAGATTACTTATAACTATGGACATATGCATAGCGTTTAAATGTTTGTGCACAATATATCGTACAAAGGGCTTAACACCCTAAGTACGGGGGTCCTTATAGTCTTATGACTGTTAAAGTTGAAGTTGAAAGATTACTTGCAACTGTGGGCATAGTTCGTGGTCTTATGACCCTCAGCATGATTTGGAATCTTTTAAATTCCTGAGTTATTCATACTACTTCCCAATTATTGAACAATTGTGAAAGATTCTTGTTATTCTGTAAGATGGAAGTGAAAAAAGGAAAGTATTCCTTAGAAAGAAGCGAGTCGTAGAATACGACACTGAATAATAAATATGTTGAATAAGTGAGAAAAGAGATTTTGAAGTGAGAAATAGATGAGTTATCAAATAATAATGTTAAACTTTTAATAGAAAAGATAATAATTGTATAATGATCTTTGTGGAAAGAATTAGTTATAGAACCCAAGGAATGAATATTGTATTAACGTAAAAATCTACTTTGATAGATGAATGAATAAATATTAATAAATAAAATTTCGAGGATGAAATTCTTAGAAAAAAGGGTGAATGTAATATCCCGAGTGTTGATGATAACGATCTTTAGAAAAGGAAATGAATGGGTTAAAAGATATATAATACTCAAAATATAATTGAGTTCAAGTGAAGGTTATGAAATGAAACCTAAAATTTGTTAAGGTAATGAATGTAGTAGGAAATATAAAATCTATATTTAGATAAAATAATGAAAGAATACTCTGAGTTATTTGTTTAATTTGTGTCCTCGATTCTGGGGACAGAATCTTTGTAAGTAGGGAAGATTGTAACGAATGAGTGGTTTGAATTGTGATTCTGGGGACAGAATCCTTATAAGAAGGGAATGATGTAACATTCCAAAATTTTAGAATTTTAAATGTAATTTATAAATATTTATTAATTTATATAAATATTTATTGGATGTATTATTGATTAATACATATTTGTATTTGTTTAATTTGATTTAAGTTGGTTAATTATTTGTTAAATAATTAATTAATAAGTTAAGGAAATTATTATTATTGCGATATTTTAATTTGATGGATAATTAGTGGTATTGAGTTATGTGATTAAATAATTTAATTAATAAATTGTTATTTGAATTAATTAATTAAGTATGAAAACTTAATTAATTAGAAGTGTGACAAATAACTATATTATAAGTGGTTATTAAAATAAATTAAAGTAGTTTTAATTTATTTTGCCAAACAAGGCTTAAATATATTAAGTCTTTAATTTTAAAGAGTTTTTGCCAAACGGAGTCTATGGCTTTTGGATTTTTAAACTTGATTTATTAATAATATAAATTAAATTAAACAAAATATAAATAATATATAATATATTTGGTAACTGATAGTTTAATAGGATCATTAGTATATGGCAGTTACGTTTGGGTTTTAAACGTTTGAAAAGTGCGTTGGTTTTTAGTTTAGGTATTTTGTTTTTGGCTTAAGCCTAAGAAAAATAGAAGTTTGTCTGAGAAAGTTCAGAGAGAGTTTGAGATAGAAAGGGCTGTGATTCCCAAAACAAGTTTTGAGTTCGTCGAAGCTATTTGATTAACAAGTGTTGTCTGAACAATTAAAAGGTATGTTGCATAATCTTTACACGTATATATGTTTTACAGTATAATGCTTAAAGTATGTATTCTTGAAATTCACTGTGTATAAGGTTTTAACAAAAATTGTATGTAAACCATGTTTTTATAATTGGTTATGATATTACATGTATTTGTAATTTAAACTAGCATATATATATATATATATATATATATATATATATATATATATATATATATATATATATGTATGCATGCTAATTACGTATTAAAGGAAGGGAATTTGTTTTTACAATGAACACATGTGTTGCAGTGATTTGTAGGAGTACCATAATTAGTAATTGATTTATATGCTAATTATGAAATTGAACTGTGATTATATGAATTGGGTAAGAATTAAATAGGATATAGTTAGAATAAATCAAATTATTTTCTAACTATGATCACAGTGCTTACTGTGTTAACAATGGAGTTTTGGGTTTTAAAATTTTGGTTTCAAAGATAAACAGTTTTCTAAAATTATTGTTTAGTGGTTTAAACTAGTATATGCATGTTGGGTAGTGTGTATATATGTAATTTATATAAGTTATACATGTTAATTGGGGTTAATTGCTGTTAAAAATAAAGACAATAGCTTTGTTATTTTCTTCGTGGTTGGGTTCTGCAAGTTTCGGCGCCCCGGCGCCAAAATTCGAGCCCCAGCGCCAAAATTCGTGCCCGACGCCAAAATTCGCTCCCCAGCGCCAATCTCGCGCCCCGACGCCACTGTATAGCCTAGTCCTCGCGCCCCAGCGCCGGATTTCTAGTCTGAGTTGGACAGTTTTAACCTCCTGTAGTAAAATAGCCATAACTTCCTCATACGAACTCCGATTGAGGTGAGTCAAGATGATCCGGAACGAGGACGAGTAGACCTACAACTTTTATTCTTTACATTTTTCCATTTGAGGCCATTAGGATGGGTAAAAATGGTCATCTTTAGGACTATTGTGTTTTCAGAGGCAATCGGAGGTCGTCGGGCATGCACATATGCATGTGTAGTGCTCTTGACCATAAAAGATGATGTCCTAAGTTATAAAACATGAATATTAGTAATTATAATGATGCTTAACATTAATACATGATGTATTAGATGAGTTATAGAAGCATAGTAAGCATACACAAGAGAGGCAAATCGGGCGTGTGACGAATGAACGTCGAAATGTCGTGCCAAGTGTTAATGAACTTAAAAAAAATGTTTTAATTCAAATGAAATGAATATTATAAGATAAGGAATGGATTTAATATAAAACCAATAAGTAGTCCTAGCAAGACTTAAATACTTGAATGAACTGTAAATATGAAATACAGTGAGATATAAGTTGAAAGTTAACACAATTAAGTTGAACATTGTGAATTTATTAATAGGAAAGATTATGAGACATATAGTAGAGTTTACATTACAATTACTATGTGTTGTTATGTGACTAATATTTGATGTGTATAATTATATAATTGCGTAGGGCACGTGAAGTGCAGATAGCTGTAAGCTGTTAAACTGTTATTGGTAAACAACGATCAAGGCAAGTCTTTCGGTTCCTATTTTCTACGTGGACTTGATTAACTGTTTTAAATTGCATGATATGTTATGCATGTTGAAATCATGAAATGTTTAAGTCAATATATGACTGCATTGTTTTGGCTACGTAATGATGATTGAGTAAGGAACTCAATCTTTATATTTGCTATGTGAATTAAAAGCATGTATGCCATGTTACTTTAATGAGATGTAAATCGAGCATGTTATTATGTGTTATGTGATGCATGAAAACTGTTAGACTTTGCTGGGCTGTCGAGCTCACTCTTGCAAATAACCACTTTTGCAGGTACAAATTTTAAGGTAAAGATATGTGCTAAATGAGTTATAGAGATCTATATTCACGAAGATTACTTATGTTTTATGAGAAATATATTTCATATTTTGAACGTAACATGTTGAATTGTAAGTTGAGCTATCCAATGTATATGGATATTTAGTTATGATGTAAGACTTTGTATAGTCATTTTGTTGTAACGTTTCATGATATAAGATTGAATCAAAGAGATGTAATGTAAAGGTTGTGATTCAGGGCAAGAAAGAAAGAAATGCATAAAAGTTTTAAATATTCCTCAATTTTAGTGTTTTTAATATCGAATAATGATGTAAAATTTGAGATTTAATATATGGTTAACGACCGAATTAACGATTTAAATGGTATGAATTTTGGGGTCGTTACACATATAACTGATGTAATTTACACATAACCTCACCAAGCATACACATATTAACTTAAAACTACTGAACAACAAATTTAGAAAGACTAAATCCGTGAAAACAATGTTTTAAAATTAAAACTCCATGTTTGACATTATCTGACAATCTTAACTGAAATTCCACGATTATAAACCAAATTGATTTCTTTCAATTACTTCTATGTATTCCTTAACATCTAATTAACAATTCAAATTCCAATTTTACAATTAATATACACTTAAACCATCAAATTTGTTACTATCATAAGCCATGTACAACATCATACACTACAAAACAAAATTCTCTTTCTTGTAAACCAAATTAACATAATAATCCTTGTTTAAACACTTGTTCTAACATCATGAACCCACATAATCACCATAGTTCAGTTATATAACTAAAATTACAGAATTTTGTAAAAACTTTATACACGGTGGGTAGACCTCAAGAACACAAACACAGAGAACGTAAAACATATATATATTAAGGTTTTAAAACATACCTTTTGTTATTTTTTTAGAAAACCTTGCTAGAATACTTAAAATCCACAGCTCTCAATTCTCTCTCAAAACTCTCTCTCAAACCTTTCTTTGTTTTCTTTTCTCTAAACTTCTTCTCTTTTCATACTTAGGCTTAGGTTTAGTCCACATACAAAATACGTAATGTTAAACTAAAATCAACGCTCACTTTTCAAACTTTAAAACTGACGTTATACTAATTGCCCTTAGTAAATTATCAGTTACTAAAATTATTTATATATTATTTATATTTTTTTATTTAATTTATAAATAAAAATTAAAAATCCAAAAGCCATAGGGCTTTGTTTGGTAAAATAATTTAAAAAATTAAAGACTTAATATATTTAAGCCTTGTTTGGCGAACTAAACTAAAATTACTTTAATTTATTTTAATAACCACTTATAATATAGTTATTTGTCACACTTTCATTTAATTAAGTTTTCATAATTAATTTAATTAATTCTAATAACAATTCATTGCATAATATAATAATTTATTTAATCATTATAAACTCTCTAACTTAATTATTAAATTAAATTAGATTACTATTTCAAAATAATTACTTTCCTTAACTCATTAATTATTTATTAAATAAATAAATAACCAAATCAAATCAAATCAATTAAATAAATATTTATTCAATGATAAACACATCCATTAAATATTTATATAATTCAATAAATATTTAAATATTATAATTAAAAATCTGGATTGTTACATCATTTCCTCCTTACAAGGATTCTGTCCTCAGAATCACAACTCAAACCACTCATTCATTACAATCATCCCTACTTACAAAGATTCTGTCCCCAGAATCGAAGACACAAATTAAACAAATAACTCAGAGTAATCGTTCATCATTTTATCTAAATATAGATTTTAGATTTTCTACTACATTCATTACTTTAACAAATTCTAGGTTTCATTTCATAACTTTCACTTGAACTCAATTATATTCTGAGTATTATATATCTTTTAACCCATTTATTTCTTTTTCTAAGGATCGTTATCATCAACACTCGGGATATTACATTCACCCATTCTTCTAAGAATTTCGTCCTCGAAATTTTATTTATTAATCTTCATTCATTCAATCTATCAAAATAGATTTTACGTTAATACTTCATTCATTGGGTTCTATAACCACTTTCTTTCCACAAAGATCTTTCTACAATTATTAACTTTTCTATTAAAAGTTTTACATTATTCTTTGATAACTCATATCATTCTCACTTTAAAATCTCTTTTCTCACTTATTCAACATATATATCATTCAGTGTCGCATTCTACGACTCACTTCTTTCTAAGGAATATCATCCTTACCACATTCGCCTTTTAGAATAACAAGAAGCTTCTATAATTGCTCAATAATTAGGAAGTAGTATGAATAACTCAGGAATTTAAATGATTTCAAATCATGATAAAGGGTCACAAGACCTTGAACTATATCCCCAGGTTATCAAGTATCTCAACTTGAACCTTTAACAGTCATAAGACTATATGGACCTCCGTACTTAGGGTGTTAAGCCCTTCGTACAATGTATTGTGCACAAACATTTCAGCGCAAAGTGTAAACTAAGCGTAAACCCCTAATAATAGGGTTGTTCATCTCAGTATTTAGAGTACAAGCATTCAACTGAGGGTCTAATGACCACGAACCATGTCCACAGTTATAAGTAATCTTTTAACTTTAACTTTAACAGTCATAAGACTATAAGGACTCCACGTACTTAGGGGGATCAATCCTTCGTACAATGTATTGTGCACAAACATTTCAGCGCAAAGTATAAACTAAGCGTAACCCTTATAAAAAGGTTGTTCACCTCAGCTTTTCAACATCTAAATCTGCACCAAAACAATTTGGTTTGGCATAACTTCTCAAGAAACTCTTGAATTTCATGAACACTTTTCAATATTTGTCTAGCTGAATCAAATAGCATAGACCTCTACAACAATTCAGACATCAACCGAAATATATATATACATACATATACATACATATGTATTCTCATATCTTAAAGAAATCTCAAAAATCTTTTTATGATGTCATGATACCGCACTGTATTTACAGTCCGTTGAGGATTCCGTCATTTGGTGATTTTATCATACTACATCATACCATAGCGGGCTGACGATCCTTAGATCACATTCAACACTAAGTAATACTACATTGATGACTCCATCATTTTTATCATCTCTGTACCAGGTTCCATGATACATTGATGATATATGAAATACATTTTGATATATTTCAAATCATTTTTGTCTAGCCAAAGCAATTAGCATAGACATTCGAATAACGATATTGTTGTTAAAACTCATTGGTTCCATCAGTTGATCCAATGTTTTTCAAGAAAATAGAAGTGTAAACATCAACACGAAGTCAATAAATTTTGAAAGTCTAGCATAGATAGTAGATTTAGAATACCTATGCTTCCACCATCAACTCCACTTTCTATAATGATCCATCGCTTAATAGGTCTATCTATTCATATCATCCTCAATACTCCATTCACACTTAATTATATCCCAATTCATCAAACTTATCGCACATTGGAAGTTCAAGAACTTGCCACAATAATATGAGTTTAAGAACTTATCCTAGTCAGACCATAGGCGTCCATTCGCTGAGGGGTTCAAAACATACCATATTATTATAAGTCACGAACTTACCATATGCATTAGTTTTAAGAATCGCACCTAATCCTAATAATATCTGACTAATCTTAATAGTTTCTAACTATCAAATATACACATGAGAAAAGAATCACCTTTTCGCCACATATACATTGATAGCGCGACACCAACATTCCAATGATTATCAATATGATAACCTGAGTGCAAGCATAAAACTCTCGCCCATACAAAAATTTGTACAACTCAGCCATCACATGAGTCCTCAATTGAAATCCCACCTAACTCTATCTTACTCTTAACTTGCTCTTTGCTCGATACTAATTCCTCGTATCACATCATCTATAACTCCTCGTGAGTTATCTCATACTATTTCATAGTACTCCATCTTCATAGCATTAAGCTATAATCATTCAAACATTACAGACCATCTTTCTTTTATAACTTAAACAGATCACGTCGTGAT
This sequence comes from Panax notoginseng, assembly GCA_016801055.1. Taxonomy (NCBI): domain Eukaryota; kingdom Viridiplantae; phylum Streptophyta; class Magnoliopsida; order Apiales; family Araliaceae; genus Panax; species Panax notoginseng. The sequence goes on along the minus strand of CM029017.1, from coordinate 64,160,192 downwards.
CTTATTCTATAATCATCTCCCTTAAAATTCTTTTCTTAACTCGTGATCGTTTTGTTTTACGATCCTCATTCTTTCCCTTTTTCATCATTTACGACATTATTCGTTATCTTGGCTATTGGAGTTAGGCAACTCCTGATTCTTATCTATAAACCTCTTCAAGATTCTTCTTTGAATCTTCTTGTTTATATAATAATTCTTCCTTTAAGAATTTCCAACTTCATTTACATTGCTCAACATTTCATTCGAGTTCCACATTTTCATCATACGTATCCATTTTCTATACTTGGTACACATTGAGTCTCTAACAGTTTCAATATGGTACGCTGAGTGGTTTCCCACAAACAACCAACAAACTAGGTTTCGAGTTGCTAGTTCGTATATACCTCCGCTCTATGAAGGAATCGTTTAGCCCAGATATCATACATCAACCATTAAAGAGTACAATTATACCATACTTAAATCATTCACTTTTTATAAATATTGTCTATTTATTATCACCTTACATTCTTATCATTGGAGTTGGGTAACCCCACATTCATATTCCTTATAACTCTGCGAGATTCTTCTTTGAATCCTTTTACGCATTTTTTAATCCCTTCTTTATAAATTTCTTAAATTACTTCTTATTGTTCAAACTCTATTTGAGCTTATTCGTTCATTATCTTTACCTCTTTTCTCCAAGGTTATAGCCTAAGGTACTCTTACCTATGGTTTCTAACCTATCAACTTTGATACCAACTATAATGACCCCAAAATTCATACAATAATATTCTCCTTCTCGATCGTTAATAATACAACTTTAATCTATCTTTACACATTATTCGATATTAAAATCACTAAAAACGCGGAATATTTAAAACTTTTATACATTTCCTTCTTTATTGCCCTAAATCGCAACCTTTACATTACACCTCTTCGATTCAAATTTATATCATGAATCGTTACAACAAAAAGACTATACAAAGGCTTACATCATAAATAGATATCCGTATACACCGGATAACTCAATTTACAATTCAACAACATGTTACATTCAAAATCTTACATACATTTCTCATAAAACATAAGTAATCTTCGTAAATATAGATCTCTATAACTCACTTAGCATATATCCTTATCTTAATTTCTTGACCTGTAAAAGTGGTTATTTGAAAGAGTGCCCAGCAAAATCTAATAGTTTTCATGCATCACATAACACATAATAATATGCTAAACATACATATCATAATAATTAAAGTAACATGGCATACATGCTTTTAATTCACATAGCAAATATAAAGATTGAGTTCCTTACTCAATCCTCCTTATTTAACCAAAATAATGCAGTCCTAAATTGACTTTAACATTTCATGATTTCAACATGTATAACATATCATGCAATTTAAAATAGTTCATCAAGTCCACGTAGAAAATAGGAACCGAAAGACTTGCCTTGATCGTTATTTACCAATAACAATTTAGCAGCTTACAGATATCTGCACTTCACATGTCCTACACAATTATATAATCATTCACATTAACTATTAGTCACATAGCAACGCATAGTAGTTGTAATGTAAACTTTACTCTACATCTCATAACCCTTCCTATCATAAATACACAATGTTCAACTTAATTGTGTTAACTTTCAACTTATACCTCACTGTAATTCATATTCGCAGTTCATTCAAGTGCTTAAGTCTTGCTATGACTACTTATTGGTTTTATATTAAATCCATTCCATATCTTATAATATTCCTTTCGATTGAATGAAAACACTTTTTAAGTTCATTAACACTTGGCACGGCGTTTCGACGTTCATTCGTCACACGCCCGATTTGCCTCTCTTGTGTATGCTTCTATAACTTATCTAATACATTATTTATTAATTTTAAGCATCATTATATTTACTAACATTCATGTTTTATAACTTAGAATAACATCTTTTATCGTCAGAAGCACTATACTAGCATATGTGCATGCCCGACGCCCTCCGATTGCCACCGAAAACACAATAGTCCTAAAGATGACAATTGTGACTACTGTTACAGACCTCAAATTTAAAAACTTAAAGAACAAAAGTTGTAGGTCTATTCGTCCCCGTTCCGGATCATCTTGAATAACCTCAATCGGAGTTCGTATGAAAATGTTATGACCATTTTACTACAGGAGGTCAAAACTATCCGACTCAGACTATAATTTCGGCATTGGGGCGCAAGAACTAAGCTAGCCAGTGGCACTGCAGTGCAAAATTGGTGCTGGGGCACAAATTTCGGAGCTGCGACACGAATTTCTGGGCTGCGGCTCTATTTTTGGCACTGAGGCGCCGAAATTTATAGAAACCGAGCACGAAGACCAACTACGGTCTGTTTAAGAATTTTTAGCAACTAATTGCACACATATAACTGATGTAATTTATACATAACCTCACCAAGCATACATATATTAACTTAAAACTACTGAACAACAAATTTAGAAAGACTAAATTAGTGAAAACAATGTTTTAAAATTAAAACTCCATGTTTGACATTATCTGACAATCTTAACTGAAATTCCACGATTATAAACCAAATTGATTTCTTTCAATTACTTCTCTGTATTCCTTAACATCTAATTAACAATTCAAATTCCAATTTTACAATTAGTATACACTTAAACCATCAAATTTGTTACTGTCATAAGCCATGTACAACATCATACACTACAAAACAAATTTCTCTTTCTTGTAAACCAAATTAACATAATAATACTTGTTTAAACACTTGTTCTAACATCATGAACCCACATAATCACCATAGTTCAGTTATATAACTCAAATTACAAAATTTTGTAAAAACTTTATACACGGTGGGTGGACCTCAAGAACACAAACACAGAGAACGTAAAACATATATATATATATATATATATATATATATATATATATAATAATATTTTAAAACATACCTTTTGTTGTTTTTTAGAATACCTTGCTAGAATACTTGAAATCCACAGCTCTCAATTCTCTCTAAACACTCTCTCTCAAACTTTTTTATGTTTTCTTTTCTCTAAACTTCTTCTCTTTTCATACTTAGGCTTAGGTTTAGTCCACATACAAAATACGTAATGTTAAACTAAAACCAACTCTCACTTTTCAAACTTAAAAACTGACGCTATACTAATTGTCGTTAGTAAATTATCAGTTACTAAAATTATTTATATATTATTTATATTTTGTTTATTTAATTTATAAATAAAAATTAAAAATTCAAAAGTCATAGGGCTTTGTTTGGCAAAATAATTTAAAAAATTAAAGACTTAATATATTTAAGTCTTGCTTGGCAAACTAAATTAAAATTACTTTAATTTATTTTAATAACCACTTATAATATAGTTATTTGTCACACTTTCATTTAATTATGTTTTCATACTTAATTTAATTAATTCTAATAACAATTCATTGCATAATATAATAATTTATTTAATCATTATAAACTCTCTAACTTAATTATTAAATTAAAATTAGATTACTATTTCAAAATAATTACTTTTCTTAACTCATTAATTATTTATTAAATAAATAATTAACCAAATCAAATCAAATCAATTAAATAAATATTTATTCAACGATAAACACATCCATTAAATATTTATATAATTCAATAAATATTTAAATATTATAATTAAAAATCTGGATTGTAAAGAAGTTGACTTCATATCCTCAATCAACGCCTTTAGACCACCAACCTCTCTACAATCCTTGTGTTTGACATGTGTAGACGTCTCGATCAAATCACTTTCTTCCTTATCAATAGAAATTAGAATCTCTTTGAACACTTTAACTTTCACTACCTGGTCGAACACTTTCATGGACAGTTCTCCTTTAGGCACGTCGATTAGCATTCGTCCCATTACAAGGAATGGTCGTCCCAAGATGATTGGGATATTTTTATCTTCTTCGAAATCTAACACCACAAAGTCAGCTAGAAAAATCAATGTATCAACCTTTACCAACACATCTTCTACTATCCCCAATGGATAAGTTATTGATCTATCTGCGAGTTGTAGACTGATGTTAGTTGGTTTTGCTTCCTTTAAGTCCAATTTTCTGTATATAGAAAGTGGCATAAGGTTTATACTTGCTCCTAGATCAAATAGGGCTCTACCCACATCTTGATTACCAGTTGCACAAGGTATAATAAAACTCCCCGGATCTTTTAATTTAGGCAGAAGCTTTTTCTGCAGAATTACAATGTATTCTTCCGTTAACGCCATTGTTTCAAATTCATTGAGCTTGCGTTTCTTTGAAGAATCTCTTTCATAAACTTGACATAGCGTGGCATCTGCTCTAGTGCTTCAGCAAACAGAATGTTAATGTGCAACTATTTGAATATGTCCATAAACTTAGAAAACTGATTCTTAAGCTTTTGACTTTCCAACCATTGAGGGAAAGGCACAGGGGGTGTGACTCTATTCTGTTTGTCTTCATTTGGATTTTCCACAACTTTATCCTTAGATTTCTTTGCTGAATCACTCCCATCATTTTCACAAACCTCATCTTTACTTGCTTTCCAATCGAAGTCAGACCCCAATGCTTTACCACTCCTAAATGTGATAGCATTACACTGCTCATGATTTCCCCTTTGGTTCTTTTTAATGTCATTTGGTAAAGTTCCTTGCGTTCTATTGTTTAAAGCCATCGCAAGCTGTCCCATCAGAGTTTCCAAGTTCTTAATTGCCGCCGCTTGCATTTTCATAGTTGCTTCATTACCGGATATGTATTTCAACAATAACTCCTCCAAATCTGACTTTTTATCTTGTTGCGGAGCTGATTGTTGATGCTGATTTTGAAAACCGAGGGGATAGGATTGTCGTGGAGCTTGCTGATTTTGGTTATTATTCCACGAAAAGTTTGGATGGTTCCTTGCCACCGAATTGTAGTTATTCAATATGGATTCTGAGGAATTCTGTTATAGCTACCTACAAACTGAACCCAGGCTGGATTGATGGCACACTGCTTTGTCGGATGTTCCCCAACACATAATTCATAAATAAACACCACCTGTTGAACCTGTACACCAGTGAGGGCATCCATCTTCTTTTATAACGCTGAAATTTGAGTTTCTAACGCTGTCACTCCATTTACTTCTAACACCCCAGCGGCCTTAGGATATGTTATTCTTGTTGTGGTCCACTAGTAGTTGTTAGCCGCCATTGTCTCAATCAAATCATATGCCTCTTCAAATCTTTTCTCCATAAAAGCTCCCCCAGACGCTGCATCAATACTCGTACATAGATTACCATTCAGCCCATTGTAAAAAGTATTCATCTGCAGCCACTTAGGTAGTTTATGATGTGGACACTTCCTTAGAAATTCCTTGTACCTTTCCCAAGCTTCGTACAGAGACTCCCCATGCTGATGTTCAAACATCGTAATCTCATTCCTCATCTTAGCAGTCTGCGCTGGTGGGAAAAATTTAGCTAAAAATTTCTAATCAAGATGATCCCAAGTAGTAATTGACCCTGGTGGTAGAGAATGTAACCAACTCTTTGCTTTGTCCCGCAATGTGAACGAAAACAACCGTAGCCTAACTGCATCATTCGATACCCCATTATATTTGAAGGTATCACAAATCTGTAGAAAGCTAACTAGGTGCTCGTTCGGATCATCATTAGCTAATCCCCCAAACTGTATTAAATTCTGTATCATCTGAATCGTCCCAAGCTTGATCTCAAAGTTATAAGCGGTAATCGCATGCCTGTTAATGCTTGACTGAATTTCAGTGACTTTGGGAGTAGCATAGTCCCTCAGTGCTTTCTGATTCTCTGCAGTCATACTTTCTTGTTTATCAAAATTATCTCTAGTCTCCTTAATCCACTTACTAAGCCTCTGAAACCTTCGTTCGATGTCTTCCTCAAAAGGAAGCAAATCTGGTTTCTTTGACTGAGTTTGCATGCACTAAGTAAGAGAACCTGAAACAAGAATTAACAAAAACAAAAAGAAAAATTAACTAACTAAAACTGAACTAATTAAAATGATATTGAAAGTAATAAAATCAAAAAAAATTCTCGGCAACGGCGTCAAAAACTTGTTGGGTGTAAATCTAATTATGCACAACACACAAGTATACGTGATCAACAAGTAATATAATGATAAGTCAAGTATTCTTTCCACGGAGACAAATATTAATTTTAATCTAATAATTACCAGTTTTGTATTATTTCAATTTTATTAAACTATTTGAATTAATGATTCAAAATAATGAAAACTAATAAACTAAAGATCAAATCAATCAACACAACGAATTGTCACAAATTTTAATCAGATAATGGAGAATTAAGCCTGCAACTTCACTTTAAGCATCACTCAGATTATCACACTTCTTTTCAATTCAATTAACTATCTCAGTTCATTAATCTAGAACACAAAAGTAGAATTAGCCATCTCTTAATGCACTAACACCATATTAACTTAAATCCTCAATTGATAGAATTAAGCCAAACAGCCTAATTAACTAATTCACTATATCTCTATGTGAATTACAATTAAAAAAAGGTTTAAATTCCAAGTTCTTACATGATTGCATGCGATGTTAGGTATATCTCTATCCTACACATACATCAAGAATTCCATCAAAACGCAGAAATCATGAACACATGCTAGTATGACTAAGTCTAGATTCATATCTCTTCTCTCAAATTTATACAAATCCACAAGCAATTGGTGATCAATCAATTCATAAATTATTCACAAATCACAATAGAAGAACTAAAAATATAGCTTTATTGAACTGAAATCAAAGTATGATAGTTATCGTTCTACTCAAAGATCCATTACAAGATTAATAATAAATTTAGTTCAAAACGAATGAATTAAACACTAAGTAGATTAAAGAATACATCATCCAAATTACAGAAATTGAAATAAAGATTAAGAATAGTATTAAACCACCCTTCCCTGCACTCAGTTTTGAAATCTTCGTGATCCTAGCTTCTTCACTCTGCTCCTCCACGATCTTCTCCAAATTAGGGTTCAAAAGTTATAATTGATACTTCTCTGATTGAATCTCTGAATTAATTGTATAAGTCCCTGTAATATCTATTAGAAACGTCCATAATCCAGTCCCAATCGAGGCCAAAGTCGTTCAGTCCACACCACATCAGTGATTGAATTGCATTCAAACTCCCCTTCTGATCTGTGCACCCCCGCCCCGGTGGGGTATTATGCCTTAAGAATGCCAGCCCCGGCAGGGTGCTAAATTCCTTTTGCCACATATACCCCCGTCCCGGCGGGATAATTACTTTGTAAACTGTCCACTTCGGTGGGGTCCTACACTGCACTTTGCTGATTTCCTTGCAATTCCTGCCAAGTCCCGTCACATTGCCACCATTATACCAAAGCTAACACGTAATGAATCCTGCAAACAAAAAAACATAAACACGTAAAACTAAATTAAAATAACCAGATTAAACAATGTTTTAGTCCGAATAGGAACCCGATTCGTAGGTATGAAACTCATTCATCATGCATGCATATATATATATATATATATATATATATATATATATATATAATACTATATAGAATACTATATTCTACCTGAGTTGATTATGGATTTTATTCTAGTTTGGTTCACTAGAGCCACCAAGTGAACAAAAAGGTCAAACCTAAGGTGCAAAAATTAAATTTAAATATAACTATTACATTTAAATCATGGGCTCCATTACAAACAGGTCTTCAAGCGCTCCTTGATCTAAAATTCTTCAAAATTAATTCTAATTATTCCTATTACAAAATTATTTAAAATAAATAGAAACTTTGATCAGCAGTCAAGGAAAAGTATATAGGAGTGAGATAGAATTTACATTAAGAAAAAATTAGAGAAGACGAGGTACGCAGACCCCATTTAATAAAACACATACATTTATGCGTTCAAATAACATAAAATTTAGGCTTAAATATGAATTAGTACCCTAAACTATATGTCATATTCCACTTCGATGATCCACCTTTCAATTTTGTCAATTAGGTGATTAAACTATCAATTTTTTTCAATTACAACAAATTGAACACGCCACGTCAGAAATTACTGGCGTGGCTAATTGGGTGGGGCTTTAAACAGCTTATGTGGCAAAAAAACTATTTTTTATTCATAAAATAAACAAATCTAATGTTATATGGGGCAAAATGGTCATACAACAAATTAACATTAACATAAAATATATCTATATCATATTAAAAACCCTAGCTAACAACTGAAGATCGATCTGATAGCTAACAACCCTATCAGATCTCTCTCTCTCCCCTGTCTGAAATTTGAAGAAGAAATAAAGAGGAAAAAGAGAGTGAAGAAGTGGGTGAGTGAAGACGAAGAAGAATAAGAAGAAGAAGAGCGGCTCATCAAATTCGTCGATCAAGAATAACAAAATTCTTCGCCGGCTTTGGAGAATCAACAGCCTCTTCAGTTGTCGTTGACAGTGCCAGAGCCGGAGTCGGTTACTGTGGCTAGTTGTACAAGGTTCGGCGGTAATTTGGGGATTGACCCAGTTAATGGATCTGTTTTGAATCTATTATATGTTTAATCTATTAATTCATCTTCTTTCTCTGTTTTATCTATTAGTTCATCTTCCATCTGTTAATGGATCTGCTCTACTATTGCTCTACTATGGTTGTTCCTTCTGGATTTGTTTCAAGTTTTCTTTTCAGGTTTTGGGTTATACGTTTATGGTGATTTGGTTTCTGGTTCTGGATTTGGTTTTGGGTTTCATGTTTTCTCTGTTTATGTTTCGATTGGGTTGCTGCTTCTCATGTTTTTAGCTTTATTTGTTCTGATCTTATTTTGGATTTGAGAATCTAGATCTCCATGGCTCGACTCGAGGATGAGTTTCGCAACATATTGATTGCTCACACTAGTCTGATCGAGACCGACTCGCTTCCAGATCCAAGCTCATCGACTCACTTACCGGACGATGATTACACAGATCTACGATTTATAGAGAGAGAAAGAGGCGACTTTTGGAATCTGTGGGTAGCCGATGAATATTGGATTGCAGATATTGAGATCTTGATTCTTGATCTTCAATATTTGGCTATTAAAGATTTTAGATGATTTTAGATTTTGTTGTTTTTGATTTTTTGTTGTTTTTGATCTGAAATTGTATAGATTTTAGATAGTTTTGTTGTTTTTATTTAGTTTAAATGATTTATATAAATGATTTGACGAATTTCCCCTTGATGTATAATAAATGTATAAATAAATATTAAAATAATTTTTTTTAGTTACACATCAGCAGGTGATGGCTCCACTTCGAGGGCCATGTCAGCAATTTCTGACGTGGCGGCTCAATTTGTTGCTATTGAAAAAAATTGATAGTTCAATCACCTAATTGAAAAAATTGAAAGGTGGATCACCGAAGTGGAATATGGTTTATAGTTTAGGGTACTAATTCATATTTAAGCCTAAAATTTAATCACATTAGTCAATAGTCCATAATCAACCCCATTTATTATCATACACATCATCATATGCATCAATAAATAACATTCATCTCATAAATAATAAACATTCAATATATACATTGATATCGATTTAATGAGCAATTTTAATTAGCATTAAATCCAATTTTGAAACAAAATAAACTCCTTTATTTTAATCAAAATTTTAATCATAATAGGTTTCTTTATTTAATTTTATCCAATATTGAATAAAAATAAACTTCTTTATTTTTAATCAAATTCTCAATCAAAATAAACTCCTTTATTTTAATTAACAAGGAATTCAATTTCAAGTACAAAATAAACTCATTTATTTTAACTTAAAATTGCTGGAAAAATAAAATATGTTAAATCTTATTCCTTATCAAAAATAAAACATATTTAATTTTAGAAAACATGGAATCATATTCCGTATGTGAATAAACTCATTTATTCTAAAAAACATAGAATCCTATTCTATATGCGAATAAACTCTTTTATCCAAACGAACATGGAATCCAATTCCAAGTTAATATAAAACTTTTGAATAAACTCTTTTATTCAAACGAACGTGGAATTCAATTCTAAGTTAATATAAAACTTTTGAATAAACTCTTTTATTCAAACGAACGTAGAATCAAATTCCAAGTTATTATAAAACTTTTGAATAAACTCTTTTATTCAAACGAATGTGGAAATAAACAAATTTGTTTTAATCCAATTTCAAATCAAAATAAACTCATTTATTTCAAATTTAGAATTACTAAAAAATAGTGTATCCAATTTTAATTTTAAATAAATCATTTATTTTAATTAGAAATTAGATAAATTAAATTAAATAAATTTTTATTTAATTCTGGGTACCGGTGCTGCAGCGCCCAGAAAGAACTGGTTTTAGGCGCTGCAGCTACGGGTTACCCATTTTCAAAAATCCGGACCTGGCGTTGCAGTGCCAAGTTTATACTATGAACTGGCGCTGCAGCGCCGGGTCAACCCATTTTGAAAAACCCGGACCGGCGCTACCGTGCCAATTACAAGAAATTATTTTTCCAATTCGCAAATTATGCAATTTTTATCCGAAAACATGATTCTGTACCATTAATTATGCCCAAAAAATTTGTTATAAACACATATCAACATACATATCGAATTTGAACAATTAATAACTCGCATAAAGGTTTGACTCTGATGCCACTGTTAGGTTTGTAATATTTATGTACACAATCAAATTGCATCAAAGTAGCAAAAGCATGGTAAAATAGAATTTAAAATTTTACAAACCATATATCTGGATCATCATTTATGCACAATTATTAATTAGATTAAAAGCGATGAAGATTAAATTCATACCCTTGTAGAACTAGCTTTCTCAGGTACAAGTTTACTCCTAATCCTTTTCGCGTTCAACTTGAATCCACCGGGTTTGATTCCTTCCTTTTATCAACGTTATCCACCCAAGTGTTTAGCCTCTAAAGGTGATCCACCAAGGAAAAAGAAGTATTCAAGAAGATGGGTGTTTAGCAAAACCCTAGTTTTTTCTATCTCTATAGAAAATAAGTACCCTCCCAATTCTTAGAAAAACCATTCATGTGTGTTGTGAAAACATCAACCCTCACCTATGATAAGACTCCTCCTATTTATAGATGTACGCAACCTGATGAGTGAGTTTTATACCCATTAATTAAGTGCATTTGAGCTTAATCTTTTAAAAGTTTTAAGTGTTTGTGTCTATTCATGCATGTTTTACATTGTTTTTTAGGAATTGGGACAAAAGTTACTTGGATCGACGTTTGGGGTTTCTAGATTCGCATTTTCGGCTTGCCATTTACATAGCAACCACTTCATGGCCAATTTTAGCATTTCTGCAACTCTTGTTTTGGAAAACTCAAAGAATGAAAGTTGTAGATCTACGTTTCCTATTTTCAGAACATCTTGAATCATTGAAATTAGAGTTCAGACGAAGCAGTTATAGCTATTTTTCCAAGGGACGTCAGAGTAGAAAATTCCAGAAAACCTTCCAGCGTCGAGGCGCCCATTCCTAGGCTATTCCCGCTGCCGAGGCTCCTAGAGGAAGATTTCCAGTTCCGTGAGCAGCGTCGGGGTGCTGGGGTAGGGCCAGATCAAGTTTGGACGCGTTTTTGGGCGAATTTTGATACTTTTTTGACTCCAAATTGGATTGGGTTTTCTCCTAAGCTAGAAATTAGACTTGTAACCTATAAATACATGATGTGAGGCATAAAATAGGGGGGATTAGATAGATTAGATTAGAAAAAACACTCCATTAGATTAGAACATAAACCCTAGTTCTTATTAGTTTTGGAGATTGAAGTTACTTGGAGACCATTGAAGATCAAGAGCAAGAGCTTGAGGAAGATGGAGATTTGCTGACAACAGATTTATTCTTCACTCTACTCTTATTTTTGTCTTTCAATATTTATTCAATTGTGGATTCTTGGTTTTAATTCATTAATCATGAACTAAATCTTTTGTTTAAGATTATAATGGAGCTTATTGCATAATTTATTTTTTAGTATGCTTCTCTATTAATTATTTTGATTATTCTTAGATTGTCTATTATGGTTTGTGCTTATTGTTTAATTGTCTAGCTAACAATTACCATGATAATTTATATGAATTCGGAAGATGAAATATAGATTTAGATCTTATCATAATAGCATGTGATTGTGTTTTCTGCATGGTGTTGGAATTCATGATTTGTGTTTAGGATAGGGATATACCTTTACACCGTGTGTAATCTGATAGGGAACCTGTACTTTAAATGTGACGCCCCCAAAATAGGTATACATCACCCATTCTGAGTCGCCAAATACATGGTACAGAAATAACTACAACTTCATTAATACAATTGTCGCGCAAAATATGACAACACATAAACTGTGAGTTTAAATACAAATATTGTCTTCTAGAAAATATCTACACTCAGATAAAGTCCTTACTACAATTATTGATGCACTATTTTATAAAATAGTGAGGACTGCTAAAAAAACTATCTTGAACCATCACTCCATACCCCAGCTAGTTCTTGCTAAATTCTCACCTCCTGAGAAGAAAAATGGAACAAAAAGGAAAAGGGTGAGTTCAACTAGTCCAATAAAGAATATTATGACTAAGATAATGAACAACAAATTATCGTTAGCCTTCAACAAATCAGATAAAATATAATGGACAACAAGTTTTAGATCAATATTCGTAGCGGAATTAACAATTCATTAGAAGAGTTTAGTAGAGAATGAAATCTACTATCATTTATGAATTTAAAAGTCCATCATCAATATTTTATCCTTATAACATCAATCAATATACATCTTGAATCAAATATTCATCTTTGCACTTTGGGCCAAAGATATTCATTTGTATCACTAGTTGGTTATGTTCATCTCAACACCTGTCCATCTTTGCACTACGGGCCAAAGATATTCATCAGGTAATCATTCATCTTTGCACTACAGACCAAAGATATTCATCAAGTATCACCATTAAGGATTGAGGATGATGACAAAATATTTTAAAGAACGAATCCAATGAGATAAAAGGACAAAGATTAGGGATTCGTACTTTAGATAATTCAAGTTCAAAAATGCTCCATAATAAACCATAGTAGAGTAAAATTTAAGAATGAAGATCAAAACATGGATACAATCAAATATAGTAACCATAATAGACATCTTAGACAAAGAAGAGAAAATTTCATTTTTCGGTGAATAGTGTCGTATACGTGAATAGTGTCGTATATGTAAATAGTATCGTATACGTGAATAGTAATCCCGACACAAAAAGGTAAAAATTTCATAATAAAATTCATACCAATATTTCGACATAATGATATTGAAAGAAATAATATCATTTACGAAGAAAATAACATCCCTTACCTCAAAAGAACAGTACTTCTGACTGGAATATCGGATGCAATGCTGAAGGAGACTTGCACTGAATAGCAACTCTTAAAGTATCTTAATACTCACAAAATACACTCGATAATATAGAAAGAGAAAACTTATGGTTCTACTGTGATTTTTAATTCTAACTAAGCACCTTATTTATAAGAAAATGCTAGAACGCCAAAGCAGACTAAATTAATAAAATAATAATATTCCATAAAAAATTTTAAGCACACCACTTGACCAGCACTCCACTCTTGAAAAACCAATTCATCACATTTTTTCACCAAAAACAAAAGTGGGGTCAACCAATGTTTTAAATAAAAACATTCATTTCCTAAAACTTCAATAATTAATAATAAATAGCCCTTTTTCAGAAAAATACGAATTTTATGTCTATTCCATAGGAAATTAAATTCTCTACGACTTTGTAGATTTAAGTTTCTCTAAATTCCAAACGAAAAATGACCGAAATTCATATACGGACGATTTTTAACACCTCTATTCCGACAAAAATATTGATAAAACACCTAAGGATTAATTCCTTCATTTATATCCACACAAAATAAATATTTCCCTATCCATCCACATAGAATAAATATTTTCTTATCATATAAATCAATAATTAATTATTCACAAATAATATTACAAAATCACAATTATAACAATCAGGTAGTTCCCAAGAAAGAGGGGGCTTTCCGATAAGGATTTCTCCTTACTGGCACGCAATTAGATGACAAAACCCCTTTCCTTAGACAGAACTTCCTTAGACATTGCGAATAATACTATGTAATAATATTATTCAAATAATATAAATTATTAATTTGATAATGGAGATACTGTGCAGTGATAATTATTGAAACAACAATAATATAAAATATCAACGTAGCAATTATTGAATAAAAAAAATAAAATATTGAACAGTAATTACGGTAACAATTATTGAGTAGTGTCTTCTTACGTAAGAATCAATAATTCAAAAATACTGTGCAATACCGTGTGCTACTGTGCAACCACGCGTATTACTGTATTTTAACCACCAGGTATTCCAACAGTATTAACGGTAATAATTACGCCATTATTTATAAAAACTCAAACTTGTCATTTTCTTCATCCTACCGTTTTCCACTATGGGGCCCACAAATGGCTGCGCCATCGTACGAATATTCCCCGACAGGAAGAATATTCCACGACCAAACGAATATTCCCAGACAACAACGAATATTTTATAACCACTGGCTTATTTTATAAAATTTGCACATTTCACCCATAACCAAAGTATTATATCAAATTAACACCTTATTATTTAAAATAATAAATAGAGAAAATTTGATTTTTTTTAAAAAAAAGTTGGGGTCTTACAACCTCCCCTCCTTATGAAATTTTGTCCTCGAAATTGACGTATGTATCTGGTGTTTCGAAAAGATGAGGATACCTCGCTTTCATTTCTGATTCCAACTCCCAGGTCATTTTTTCAATAGCATGGTTCCTCCACAAAACCTTAACTTGTGGTATAACCTTGGTACGTAGGACATGCTTTTTCCTATCCAAGATCTTAACAGGTACCTTCTGGTACGTTAAATCTTCGGCTATCTCGTCTAGTTCTAACTCAATAATCTGGTTCGGGTCTTTCACATATTTATGAAGCATTGATATGTAAAAAACATTATGAACACGAGACATGCTTGGAGGTAATGCGAGTTTATAGGCCACATTTCCTATTCGGTCAAGAATCTCAAATGGACCAACAAATCATGGATTGAGCTTTCTGCTTTTCCCAAATCTTGTAACTCCCTTCCATGGAGCAATACATAACAATAAATGATCCCCAATATTAAATTTCATGTCCTTTCGATGAAGATCTGCATAACTCTTTTGTCGATCCTGTGCCGTTTGTATACGTTGTCGAATCGTTTGGATCTTTTCTGTAGTTATGCGTACCAATTCTGGTCCTAACAACGTTGCTTCACCCACCTCGTCCCAGCATACTGGAGAACGATATTTTCTTCCATACAATGCCTAGAATGGAGTCATGTCTATACTTGCTCGATAACTGTTGTTGTAGAAGAATTCCACCAATGACAAGTACTTATCCCAACTTCCTTTGAAATCTAGGACACAGAGTCTTAATAGATCTTCAAGACTTTGAATAGTCCTTTCTGATTGCCCGTCCGTTTGAGGATGGTATGCCGAACTGAATCGTAAATCTGTGCCCATAGCTTTCTGCAAGCTAATCCAAAATCATGAAGTGAATCTTGGGTTACGATCCGAAACTATGGATACTGGCAAGCCATGCAATCTCATAATCTCATTTACGTACATACGAGCAAGATGTTCAAGGGAATAAGTCTCCCGTATCGGCAAGAAATGAGCAGACTTCGTTAATCTATCAATAATAACCCAAATTGCAACTATGCCTTGAGAAACCTTGGGAAGACCCGTAACGAAATCCATAGTAATGTGTTCTCACTTCCATTTCGGAATCTCAAGTGGTTGCAATGGACCCTTTGGCACTTGATGCTCTGCCTTTACATGTTGACAAGTTAAACACCTCGAGATAAACTCTGCGATCCCTCTCTTCATATTGCTCCACCAAAATGTATGTCGAAGATCATGATACATTTTGGTACTCCCAGGATGGATTGCAAACGGTGTGTTGTATGCCTCAATCATGATTCTATGCTTCAAGTCATAATTTTTAGGAACACAAAGTCTGGAATTGACTCGAAGTATTCATTCTTCATTGATTCTTGCTTCTAGAACAACACCTTCTTGCACTTTTTTCTTCATATGCATCACCTCCAAGTCCGTAGTTTGAGCAGGTTTAACTTTATCGATCAAAGTCAATTCTACTCGTATATTTGATATCATCACATGGGTCCCTGGAGTCTTTAATTCTATCTCCATCCTTTGCAAGTCTTACAAAATGGGCCTTTGCGTTGACAATATCGCATATGATCTTGTACTTAATGCGTCAGCTACTACGTTTGCTTTTTCAGGATGGTATTAGATGGTATAATCGTAATCTTTCAACAGCTCGAGCCAATATTGTTGTCGCATGTTGAGTTCCTTTTGGGTAAAGAAATATTTAAGGCTCTTATGATCCATATAAATCTCCACTTTCTTCCCATATAGGTAGTGTCTCCAAATCTTCAACGCAAAAATGACTACTACCAGCTCCAGATCATAAGTAGGATAATTCCTCTCATATTCTTTGAGTTCTCGTGAGGCATAGGCTATAACTTTTCCATATTGCATGAGAACACACCCTAACCCTTTGCCTGAAGCATCGTTGTAGATAACAAATCCACCCGAACCAGATGGTATTATCAGAACAAGTACCGAAATGAGTCTTCTTTTAAGCTCTTGGAAACTTTTCTCGCATTCCTCGCTCCAACCAAATTTTGTATCTTTTCAAGTCAACTGAGTTAACGGAGTAGCGATTCGAGAAAATCCTTCCACGAATCTCCGATAATAACCAGCTAAGCCCAAAAAACTACGTACTTTGGTCACCGACTTCGGTTGCTCCCAACTTTGTATGGCTTCAATCTTCGTCGGGTCAACAGATACTCCATGTTTTGACACCACGTGCCCAAGGAATGCTACTTCCTCAAGCCAGAACTCGCATTTCTTCAGCTTGGCATATAGCTTGTTATCGCGAAGCCTTTGAAGTACTAGCTTCAAATGGTGCTGTGACAACCCGAGAATTTAGATATTTATTAAAATCTTAAAATAATGAATTAAGGTTAAATAATAAACCTAGACAGAAAATAAGTGAATGGATTTGAGATTTACGGGAAGGAATTTTATGGATTTAAAAATTTTTGTGGTGAATTATTTAGGATTAAAGGTATAAGTGTATATGTTCTGTGTATATGGTTGTGTATGTGTACAGTATGTGAATAAGGGTCAAGGGTTGACCAGATAAGCTATATATGTGACAAACCCTGGGTATATATTAAGAATGTCAACGTTCAGTTAGAAAATCCTAACGACTGATAAGAAACCCTAAAAACCAGTTCTGGAAACCCTATTTTCAGTTCTGGGAATTCGAAACCCTAATTCGGAATATGAAACCCTAATTTGGGAATTCAAAGGCTAAATTTAATGATTTAAGTATTTATGTTTATAAATATAATTAGAGATAATCCTAGTTGGCTATTTAGAAAACCCTAATTCTTGGATTATAAACCATAATGCCCATTTTGGGGAAAACCCTAATTATTATTTAAAATTTTAATTAGGATATATTAATCCTAATTAGCAAGCTTGAATTATGATTAAGAAATCTTAATATAATTAGAGAATCTTAATTATAATTTAGAAATATTAATTTTCTAGTTTGGAAACCTAATTTGGAAATCCTAGAATTAATTTTTAAAACCTTAAGTTTAAACCCTAAGGGTTAAACCCTAATGGTCAAACCCTAAGGATTGTAGCAAATGTCATTTGTGCCATTAAAATTGGAAGGAAAATGTATAAAATGTCATTTTATCACATTTTTTAACATGTTGAGTGCAAATCTTGCCAAAATAAGAGTTGTTGACCAACTAAATTCTTCCATGTGCTCAATATATCAGCAATCTCAGCCACATTTCATCAGTCAAATACATTGAATCAAAAATCAAATTATAAAAGTAAGTAAAGTAACTTACTTTACTTAACATACTTGCCAATACCCTTCTCTCTCTAAAATTCAGAATGTAAAGTGAGAGTGTGTAAAAAGTTAAGCAAAGATCATGTGTTAGCTCTCCAAGAACAAATATCAAGGATTAGAATCAAGATCAAGGCTCAAAAAGGTATAAAAACCCTAAACTTAGAAATCTATGTGATTCATGTTATTTGTTGTTGTTTGTTGTTGAAAGTTATGTTTGAGGGTGTCATTTAGTGATCTGGGTTGTTATAACTTAGATCCATATCATCTAGATGCACGAAAATCAAATTTTTGGAACTGACTGATAAACTCTAAAAACTTGTCTGACAAACAAATGTCAGAGCTTCTAGATCTGTGTGTGTTTGATGATATATGTGTTTAGAGTTATAGATCTATTCTATGTCATGTAGCCTTTGATCTGGAACTTGAATCAAGCCCAGATCATGTATAGATTACACGTTATTAAGAGACAAAGGTCGTTGACCGAACATGACCATCTGGTTTCTGAGCAGCCTAGAAACCCAGGAAGGGTCTGACAACATTTGTGTGGCTTCTGATCTTGCTGTTGTTTGTTAGTTTGGCCATGTTGTTGTAATATATTAGTAGAATGACATGTAGGCTACATATTTATGCATCTAGAACCCCCAGATAATACACTGAATCAAAGATAGGAAGGGTCAAATTAGGGTTGACCGGCTATTTTTGAAGATTTCTGGAAAACCCAAAACCCTTCATAAGCGATTTTTCTGACATGGTTTGACTAGCATGGATCTTTCATGTGTTAAGATGTTAGACTGAAATAATGACATGTTGTTGTACATAGGATTGAACCATTATATCCTACAAACTAAGCCTGAAACTCAATGATTAAAAGGCCTATAAAGTAGACCCTCGAACTGTTCTTCATTTCTGGGTAACCCAGAAATGAAGAACAGCTCTGACAAGCTTTTCTGGGGCTTAGATCTCTCGGTTATTATGTTGTTTAGCTATGATATTGAGTTGGAATTGTAGTGTTACACTTATACTACAAGATTAACTCGTGTGCAAGCTCAGAATCCTTAAGATCAAGGATCTAGAACCGGTCAAACTAGGTACTCTGTAAACGGGCTATGAATGTCTGGGTTTGGCCAAGAACACCTATAGCGACGGTTATGTGGCTATAGGGCCCTTTAGCGATAACTAATTTTTGAAAATTAATATTTTTATTAAATAATTAGAGAAAATTAGTTTTTAATTATTAAAAATACATAATAAATTACTAAAAATTATTTTAAATCCTAAAAAAGGGTTTTTAATTATTTTGAATATATTTCATTAATATTTAATATTTTTGAAAAATTAATGGTTTTTAATTAATTTAATTATAATATTAAATAAATTATTTAAATATGATTTTAATACTTGAAAAATCATGAAAAATTATATTATTGTTAAAAAAATATTTTAAGTTATTTTTGATGACTTTTAATATTTTGTGATGAATTTTATTAATAAATTAATATTAATGGTAATTAATTTATTTAATAAATATATTAAATAAATTATAAAAAATAGAATTAATGATTTAAAAATCATATAAAAATTATTTGAGTGTTATAAAAATATTTTAAGTTATAAAATATAACTTTTGATATTTTGTCATAAAAATATTAATATTTAATATTAATGGCAATTATCGGAGAATGGATTTAAAGGTTTAAAAATCATATAAATATGATTTTAAGGTATTAAAAATACTTTGAAATATTTTAAATAAATTATAATATTATGACATGTATTTTATTAATATTTGATATTAAATAAATATTAATGATAATAGAATATTATGGTAATTAAATTAGATAAATATGATATTAATGATTGAAAAATCATGATAAATGGTAATAATTATCTGAAAATTATTACGAGCTTATGAAAAATATTTTGACTAATAATAAATTATCTAAGATATTTTTTGAACCAGTTTAGACTGAGTGTTAGCGATATTAGGCTCGAGAATTGTCCGACTAGGTCGGACTGAAATAGTTTGACTTGATACCGAGTCTTAGTTAGTTTGTGGACTGATAGGGTTATGTGTTATGTGTTTAGGTTATTCTATGATTATATATAATAGTATTATACTATGATAATATTATTCTAATATTTGGAGATCGATATTATTTATCATAGGTCTTCAGGAAAGCTTAATAATTTACGTAACGATAATCAATCGATCAGGTAAGTTTCTTCTAACTCGACCTCGAGTTGTTATTTCAAATATGTTTATGGTTAATCAATACTGATTTTACCATGTCTATGAATTGATTAATCGCACTCTGTGCATATTGCATGCGTTCATCAGGTATGAAAGGCTGATCACTTTCATTACCATTCATTCCAGATATATTTATTCATGTTCAATGTTCGTTCAGCTATAAAAAATTTATTCATGCTAGTTCACAATTATATTGTAGAACTGTAGCCAACTTTTGTTCAATTCTTTCAATCATGATATATCCTTAATTTATTAAACTTAAACTTGCTGGGAAAACTTATTGCTCACCCTTGCTATATCATGATTTAACATTACAGATTAAGACGAATACGTCAAATACAGAAAAAGACAAAGATAAGTCTATCTTTGGATTATATGTGCTGATAAAGTTTGTAACAGTATTGTATGTTAATGACAATGTAAGTCAAATAGGTTATGAATTATGTTTAAGTTAATGTTACTCGACCTTGGCGATTATGTGTAAAATTTATTGTATAAATAATTTATGTTTATATTTTCCGCAATAGTTATAGAAATAGTATACCAGATCTGTGGTGATTGACCCGGATTTGAGGCTTTCATAGGTGCTCATGATCTTCATGACTTTTGGAATAGATGAGGATGTCATCAATAAAGACAACAACGAACTGATTCAACTATTCCTTGAACACACTATTCATCATACCCATGAAAGCAGCAGGAGCATTAGTCAATCCAAAAGACATGACTAAGAATTCATAATGCCCGTACTGAGTTCTGAAGGCAGTCTTTAGAATATCCTCAGTTTTAATCTTCAGCTGATGATATCCAGAACCAAGATCAATCTTTGGAAAAAATTATGCTCCTTGCAACTGGTCGAACAGGTCATCAATACGAGGTAGCGGATACCTATTCTCTATGGTGACATGGTTCAATTCCCGATAGTCAATACAAAGTCGCATACTCCCATCTTTCTTCTTTACGAATAAAATAGGAGCACCCCAAGGAGATGTACTAGGACGAATAAAACCGATGTCTAACAACTACTGTAGTTGGACCTTTAACTCCTGAAGTTCAATAGGAGCCATTCGATATGGGGATTTAGAAATGGGCTTTGTACCAGGTTCAAGGTCAATAAAGAATTTAACTTCACGTTCTGGGGGTAGACCGGAAAGTTCTTCAGAAAATTCACTAACAATAGAAATATTATTCAAATTTGACGTATTTTTGTTCAAGTTCGTGACATAGGCTAAGAAAGCTTGACATCTATTTTTTAATAAACGAATAGCTTTATGGCTTGATATGATAGTGATTGACTTTAGTGGTTTGGTTGCTTGAATTCCCATAACAGGTTGGTTAGCAATATAAAAACTAACAACCTTACGAAAATAATCAATTTTGGCATGATGAATAGTTAACCAATCAATCCCTAAAATCACATCAAATGCAAGTATTTTCAAAGAAATAAGATCGACAGGTAATGTGATGGTACCAACTTAGATCAAGCAAGATTTATAAACAGTAGATGTAATGAAAGTTTCTCCTAACGGAGTCTCAACAGATAACTCAAAGTCTAATTTCTCCGGAGTCAAGTTCAAACGTTGAGCACAAGCAGGAGAGATAAAAGAATGGGTAGAACCGGTATCTAATAAGGTATAAACTTTGCAAGAGTTTATGATTAGCTTACCTGTGATCACCTCGTTTGGGTTCCTCGCGTTTTGGGCAGTCACGACAAACGCCCTTCCAGAAACCACCGATTTTGACTTGTTCGGGATAGCCTTTGGAGTCACCATCCCCTTTGGACTTGGTTTCTCTACAAGAAAATCTCTAGCTATATGACCTTCCTTTCCACAGTTATAACACACCTTAGATTATTGTGGACAGTTTGGGCTGATGTGTCCCTCTTTCCCGCATTTATAGCAAACGATCGGTGATCGTTCTCATCCCCTAGAAACAGTTGATTCTGGTACTGACGTCTTTATATTATCATTGTTGTACCTTCACTTTTTGAAATCTCCCCTGGACTCACTTCTTCTACTATCATGGCCACGATTACCACCAGAGTGGTTACCGCTTTTGTCCAAATATTTTCCTCCCAGCTGGTTGTCATTGCTCCGTGACTGCTGCCACTGGTATAACCCTGGTTATGGTCCCTTGGTTGAACATATTCATTATCTCGCTCTAATAATTGAGCCATGTTTACAACATCTGAATATAGAAAAAATTTATGAGAGATAAGATATTGCAAAATTTCAGGTTTCAGACCTCTCAAAAACATTCGCGTCATACGTTCTTCATTCTCTACCAAATGAGATGCAAACCTGGATAACTCTGCGAACTTAGCCTCGTACTGGGATGCAGTTATGTTGTTCTGTTCCAGTCTAATAAACTCTACCTCCTTTATATGATGAATACTTTCAGGAAAGTACTTGTAATTGAACAGTTTTTAAAACATTTCCCAAGACATATTGAGTGCGGCTGGCTTGGTACGCTTTACAGACTCCCACCTGTAGTCTACCTCATCACGGAACATAAAGGTGGCGAATGGAACCTTCTGTTCCTCCGTGCATCTCAAGACATCAAAAATCTTGGTAATTTGTTTATCCCATATTTCTGCCTTGATCAGATCCGGCTTTCCCATAAATTTTGGTGGTCCCAACTCTTTGAACTGCTTGGTTGTGATAAGTCGTGCGTTGCTATCATTTTTACCCGTATTTTGTACACGAGTTTCCCTCGTCTAATTTTGCATGAACTGCAAAAAGCTTCTAAACATTCCATCATTCATTGTTTGTTCGGTAGTGTTGTTTACAGTAGAAATATTGCCTTCCTGTTGCACGTTCCCCTGGTTGGTGATTAAAGGTGTCTCCACGGTGTCATTCACTCCATTGTTAATATTCTCAGCTGCCATTCTTAAATACTGCCTTAAAATGAGGGTTAATTAAAGAAATTGAAACTTGTTGCTACGAATATTGATCTGAAACTTGTTGTCCATTATATTTATCTGATTTGTTGAAGGCTAACGATAATTTGTTGTTCATTATCTTAGTCATAATATTCTTTATTGGGCTAGTTAAGCTCACCCTTTTCTTTTTTATTCTATTTTTCTTCTCAAGAGGTGAGAATTTAGCAAGAACTAGCCGGGGTATAGAGTGTTGGTTTAAGATAATTTTTTTAGCAGTCTTCACTATTTTGTAAAATAGTGCATCAATAATTGTAATGAGGACTTTATCTGAGTGTGGATATTATCTAGAAGATAATATTTGTATTTACACTCACAGTTTATGTGTTATCGTATTTTGCGCGACAGTTGTATTAATGAAGTTGTAGTTGTTTCTGTACCATGTATTTGGCGACTCAGAATGGGTGATGTATACCTATTTTGGGGGCGTCACAGTATGTACCAATCTATCCGGATTCACTAATCCCCTTTTTAGTAATCCAACGATTGGGAACAATTTTAGTTTTTGTATCTAAGAATTTAGATCTCATTAGCATGATCATCATCATGATTCTAAAAGTATTACTCAAAACTATGGGTTTATCACATTTTATAAAACAACACGATGTAAATACATTAAAAGTCTTTAATTAAACAATTCTTTTATTAATAAATGAATAAGATTGTTACAAAGTATATGCTTTATCATCAAACATGATTGGCTTGTGTGCATACTACTTTCAAATAACTAATGTATAAGACTATATGGTAAAAGTAAGTTAAATTTTATAACTTACTATGTTGTATAAAGGAGCTTGTGTGACATTAGGTTACATGATGAGTTAATTAAATGTGATGTTAAGAATAATATTATAATATGCAGATAGTTGTTACATGAGACTTTATAGTAAAAATAAGCCTAAGTTATGTGAATTACTAAGTTTTATAATAAGCCTTGTGTGATATAATAATTCTTGGAAATCAAATAAAGTGGATATTTTAAAAGTATGGGAGAAAATAAGTTTTAAGTAAATACTTGATACTAAATAATTATTTTGATATTTATGTGTAATGAAAATTATAAATTTTTCAAAAAATAATGGGTTAATGGTACCCAACTAAATTATATTCTAACCTAATTTAAATATTATTTGAACTAAACCAATGTACATGGATTACATGAAATGGCATATATTGAGATATAAGTATATTTAAATGTGGGTATATATATATATATATATATATATATATATATATATATATATATATGTGTGTGTGTGTGTGTGTGTGTGTGTGTGTGTGTGTGTGCGCGCGCGCGCACATGTGTCCCCTAATTTACCATAATACAAAGTCATTTAAATTACCTTGTGAGCCCAAAAGAGAATTAACAAAAGGCAATAATCAAACGGAGCCTTGTCCTAAAATCATAGTCACAGTTCCCTTCCATACATAATTAGAACAATGACCTTATATCCCTCTACAAGAATGATGAGTTTTTTAATCAAACCAATGTGAACAAATGATGCACCAGGCCATTGGCCTATCCTTATGTTTGCTGAGAATTAGAATGGTGATGATGGCTGAAGATGGGACATGTAAGATTTCCCACCAAATCCCTCAAATCCAATAGCTTCTTTCATCTTCCATTGGATTCAAACATTGGGCAAAGCCATAATTTGGGTAACAATTTCTCTATATAAAGGAAGCTCTCTTCTTCTCAAATTCAAGTTGCTAGTTGTATGTTAAGATAAATTAAAGAGTGACTGCTGAGGAATTGGGGAGTAATCTAAGATTGAAAGCAAGAATTTACTTCACAACTTCGAAGAGGTAATGCCTACTAACATGTTCGTGAGTCTAAGTTTGATTGTTCTTAGATATATTCATGAATACTTGTTATTTGAGTCCAAAATTGATTTCTATCTGTAAATTATTGTTAGATATTGTTAATATGGTTGAATACGAAAACAACAAAAGTTAAACGGATCAATTTGGTTAAGAAATGAATCTGTAATGAAGGAAATCACTAAACATGTTAAACTATGGAAAAATGGCATGAACTTTGAATTTGAGTCTTAGATTTGGTTTTTTAATTGGTTTAAGTTGTTAAAATCATGCTATGTATGTTTGGTTGTAAGTTTGTAGAGTTTATATAGAGTGGGTATGCTTAAATTGTTGTTTGTATGTGGTTGTGGGAGCATTGGGTCGCAATTGTTATAAAGAAGCAGAGAACAGAAGTCGAATCTAGACAACTGTGCCCTGAAGGAGTTTCCAGCTCAAATACCTTTGCCTCGGCTGAAGCTCCGCCCGGCAGGCTTCTTGCAGTACAAATTTTTGGCCTAACAAAAAAGGGCAGAATGGCCTAAAATCTTGTTTTTGATTGTTCAGTCCACGAAAAAGCTAACCTAACCTGACCTAAGAAACTTAATGGAGCTTTAAACATGTATAAATACATATCATAAGTTATAATCACGAATTAAAATACAAGTTGTGATTTGATAAGTTATAAGTAACTTAAACTTAGGCTAATAAGGATTCCAATTTTGTGCTATATAATTCGTGTAATCAAACCTAGAGCCGGAAGTTGTAAAGTTAACTAAAACGAAAACTTCAACCATTAATGTTAGTTGTGTTTGTTACTAATTTGTGCAATGTTCTAATTAAGGCTTTCTAGGGCAAATGTTATGAGGTCTATTCAATATGGTTTAAAATGAGTTTTCAGGAGTAAAGTTATGTTAACTTGGAATACATGAGTTGGATAAGTTGAAGCATGTGTATATGAATGACTTAAGCTATAATACATGATTCAAACAATGTTTTAAGTGTTCAAGCATGTGATGACTATATGGAACCAATATTTGACAAGTTTTCTAAAGGTTTTCAAAAGCTAAGCCAATTGTGAATACAAAACTATGTGGTTTGATAGTGTACAAATATATGTGTCGACGTCGGGATTTTTATTTGTCCCTTTTCTGTTCTTGTTCTTTGGTGTTCTCATGTTAGGTGAGATTTGTTTGAAAAAACAAGTTGTGAAAAGGTCCGACATTTATATGTCGACGATTGGACTATAAGAGTCGCCAATTGGTTTTTTAACTAGTTGTACCAATACAACAGAGAAAAGGTTTGCACATTGATCCAGTGATGTGACACTGCTTAACGGGTCTGTGAAACCGAGATTCATTAGGGTCCGGGGACTTGCTTATGCGGAGGGAAGGTGTTAGGCACCCCCCGACATCCGTGTTACCACGGTGACCGCCACTTTTCAAGAAACTGTTATATGAATGTGTGTGTATGTGGGTCAATGTGCTGTTATTTGGAAGTAGTGTTATGCCTCGTTTGCACCTATATACAAAGGGTTTGAATTTATATAAAAATTTAGTTTTACACAAGATATAGCAGTGATGTTTTGTAAAAAGAGGTTTTTTTTCAAACCGTTATGCTCAATAGTAATTAAGGCCTTTAATATTTCCATTTTATTAAAATGTTCAGCTTGATTGCTTTTATTTTCGAGATGCGAAGCATCTTCGAGAAAATAATGTACAAAGTAGTGTCGAACTCCTTGTGGGCATAATAGCCATCTAAGAAAATTCGAACATCGCGAATAATTTACAAGCTGCTAACAACTGAAAATGTCCATCACGGGAATCGAATCTAGGTTCAGTAAACTGAACCTGTGATCACATGATTCCTAGGCTCACATGATGCCGCAATTTATATGAAAACTGTAAGCAGTTATATATATAAAAGTTGTAAATATATATATACAAACTTGATCAACCACCACGAAGCACCTCCATGGGGGATCAAAAATATAAATACATAAAAGCGGTAAATATATATATATAGAGAGACAGGATCAATCACCACGAAGCACCTCCATGGGGGATCAAAAATGTAAATAAAGCTATAAAAGCGATCAACCACCATGAAGTAAACTCCAGGCGGGACGAAATGTAAAGAAAGCAGTAAAAACGGTCAACCACCACGAAGTAAACTCTAGGCGGGACGAAATGTAAAAAAAGTTGTAAATGGCCACGAAGTATTCTCCAGGCCTGACAGAAATGTAAATATATATATATATATATAAGCAGTAAACGCACTGGATGTAAAATCCAGACTCAATCAAACAGAGTTTGATGGCGACAACATATATATAAATATTTATATATATAAAAGCAATAAACGTTGTGGATGTAAAATCCAGGTTCATCGAACAAAGTTCGACAACAATTCATATATATATATATATATATATATATAAGCAAATAAACGCTCTGGATGTAAATCCAGGCTCAATCGAGGCATAACTCGATAATGTTAGTCCATATATATAATATATATATATATATATATATATATATATATATATATATTTACAAAAAGAAATAAAAGCCACGGACCGAAGTCCGGGTAAACACACGCAACATGACTCTCAACGTGAAGAACGGTGTGTGCAAAGATGAAGAGAAAGGCTTTAAAGTGTGGAAGAAGGCTTACCGTGGACTGCCAAAGAAGACTTCAATAGCTTTAAAGGGATGAACACTCGGCTCCCGCCGGTAAAAATATAACAATATATGAGCTCACAAGTGTTTAAAATGAGAAAGCACTCAGTTTGTAGTGTGTACAGAGTAAATTGGGCAGGGCTTTCTTGCCTTTTCTTTATGCAAAATGGCTGCCCCAAGCCCTCTATTTATAGAGGGGGGAGCCATAGGTGTACCTGCGGCTCCCGCAGATGCACCTGCGGCTGCCTATAACGTGATGTCCTCTCAAACTTTTAGAACTTTAATTTGGGAATCCGATCGAGGTGTATAAGACCTTTTACGGCATGGTGTTGTCGAGAGCTACACAATGACATGGGATTAGAGGTTGTACGAAGTCTGGAAGATGGGACCATGCCCTTGGTCTTCAAGCTTTAAATTCTATCCGGTGTGTTGTCTTGTGCAGTAGTCACTCGGGATTGGCGCTTCTTGGTTCTTGTAGGACATTGTTATATAGAATGTATGTATGTTGTTGTTGAGACGGTGCGATGTGGCATTGGGATGGAAAAATAACGGTTCTGCCCTTCACCGGGGTTATCTCTGGTTTGAGTTGTGTTAGCAGTCGTTGCTCAGGGTTATCGCTAAGATTGGACTGCTACAGGTGTTGACCGTCCTCAGGGTTATTTCTGAGAGGTGCCTGACTTCTCAAGGTTATCTCCGGGCTTGTGGAATGAGTGCCTCGGGGCTTTTGCCGAGTGTTCTGAAGCTGTTTACATGGATTTGAAACAAGCATTTTCGGGGTTATCTCCGGAACTGCGACTGCATGCCTCGGGGTTGTCTCTGAGGTTGACGATGTCTTTCTCGGTGTTATTTCTGGGACTAAGACTGAGTATCTCGGGGTTATCTCCAAGATGACACGGTCTTCTCCGGTGTGATTTCTGGTAAAATGCAGTCCTTGGGGTTATCTCCAAGGTTGAAACTGAAAACTCTCGGTGTTGTTTTCGGGGTTGAGGTTGAATCTTCCGGTGGTATCCGGGTCTGAGCTGGATGTCTCGGGGTTATCTTCGAGATGGTAATACTGAATATCCCAGGGTTGTCTCTGGGGATTGAACTGAGCTGTCTTCCAGGGTTATCTCTGAAAGACGATCCTGCCCTCCTGCAATGTCAGTAATAGGTATGCAGAAAATTTTGAGTGTCTACAATATGACCTGATTGTATAACTATTATAAAATAGGACCTTGTGGTAAGAGTAAGCTATAAGTTGGTAATCGACGTAAAAGGAAAGTTTCCTAACTTCATTTGATTATTACATCGAATGTAAGTTTCCCTAACTTACATAACTTTGGATATTGTGCAAGTATCTAAATCTTATCTCTTTTGTGCAAGTTCTCTAACTTACACAACTTGGTGCATTGAGCAAATTTCCTCACTTTGAGTAAATGAATTGTTGTTATACCAATTGCTATACATTATGCACGTTACTAACTTCGTTTAATTTTCATATTGAATGCAAGTTTCTAATTGATTCTTATAACAATCCTATATATTGAGCAAATGTCTGGGCTTGTACATTTATTGATGGTATAAGTCAATTGTTTACAAATAGTTCTTGTGATATCCAAATTCTTGGAAATTATTATTGAAGCTTGATTAAATCATTCTTACATCTTTAAAAGGATTCTTGAAAGCATGTTACAAACATTGAACTTATAGACTATTTCTAAAAGCATTGTCAAATCTGTCTATGCCATTTGATTCGGCTAGACTAATATCATGTGTTAGAAAGTGATTCAAACCAATTGCTTTGGTGCGGAGTCTTATAAATTTGCTGAGATGAACAACCCTCATAGAAGGGGAAACTATACAACGTCGGGAAACTGACATTCGCACGAACAGCAATGTATGTTATGCATAACATCAGGTGCAGTAGGTTGATCACCTATTGTACTTGAACATCGTGGATTATCAGTGTAATACTGTAAATTATAGCAGGAGTTCATGGTCTATTTCATGGTCTATAGCGACTACTCAGTATTCCATATTCATTAACTTGGAATTGTTGAAATCGTTGAATTCTTTTACTATTTCTTGGTCCACAGTGATATCTATTTATTCACTTGAAATTGTTGAAATCTTTAAATCCTTTAATAAATTCTTGAACCGTAGTGGTTCTTTATTGACTTCACATAATAGAATTCGAACTATTGATGAATATTTTATTCACAACATTCTTATTTAAATTTCTGAGTTGTTATTTATCATTTTACCCTTGAGATTAAGAACCTTATATATACACCTGTACACATTAATTGTTATATTACTTGCTGAGCAAATTTGTTGCTTATCCTTGCTTCCCTTAAACATTTCAGTTAGGACAGAGCAATGGAGAACCTCAAGAAACAACAAGAGCAAAGGCAATACTACAGAGTAGCTTTGTACTTCTATGCTAGGATTTTATCTTTATGTTGTTTTAAGACTTAATTTATGTTATGTATTACGTTATGTTTTGGATTATGTTATGAAGTGTATTAGTAATAGTTTCAAGACTTAGGACGAGAATATTTATATTATATCAATGTAAATTATTCTATTATTCCGTTGTTTGAGATTTTAGTTTATTATTAGAGTTAGATCGTGAAGCACCGAATTCGAGATATTAGGGTCTGAATTTGGGGGCGTCACAGGTTAGTATCAAAGTTGTAGGTTATAAACCTTAGGAGTGAGAGTCCTTAGGCTATAACCTTAGAAAAGATTAAGGGTGTAGAAGGAGATAAAACTCATGTAGAGTTTCTTAGAGAGTTAGTAGCTTTATGAAATATATTTTCATTCTACACGATAAGATTTTGTTTTATTTTAAGATATTAATGGAGTTTATTTGTTATTTTGTAGTTGTAGGATGTCGGAGCTAGGAGGACCTAGTAGGATTATAGAGGAAGAACTACGTGACATACACGTGGAATATGAGGTGCCTCTGATAACAGAGCCTGTTGCGGCAGTAGCTCTAGCTGAAGAGGAAACGGAGTCAGAGACGAAGTCCGAACGAGAGTCTGCAGAGATAGGTTTCTTTTAGATTTGGGCAAGTATGAATGACTTAGCAATTCAGGACTCTCAAAAGGAGAATAAGATACGGAAGTTAGAGGCAAAAGTTCAAGACCTTCAGATTAATAACCAAATGAGGCAGACTTTCTAGGAAGATGAAGTTAGGAATCGATTAAGGCTGGAAGATCTATTGGAGGCCCTAAAAGAGGAGTTAAGGAAGAAAGAAGGTGGTTAGATAGTTTAATGAAATATTAACGCAGATGATGTGAGTAAGTCCTAACCTTATGTAAAAAGGCATAGGCTAGTTCTGTAAACCATAATTTATGTACTTGTTAAAGGGGTCGTATATTAGTAATCCCCAACTTTTGTTATATTAGGGGATTGGTGATGACGTTAGTAGCTGAATGCTATATGATGTAACATGTTCTAATGTGATGTAATTACCAAGAATTTTAAGTCACTTTGTAAATAAATATATTAATGATATTAAAAAATTTGTGGTATATAATGAATGAATATGTGATGACTAGTTGGAAAAGGTGTATGGAAGAGGGACAAAGGAAAAGGAAAAGGAAAAGGAAAAGTGCATGAATAGTAGATGAGAATGTTTAAGTATTAATTTACTTTGATTTTGTAAACCTTTATACTATTATGTGTATGTATAAGTTAAGTTTAAGAAAACCCTAGTAATATGTTGTAAGACTTTATTATGATGAACAATGTGTATATTATTGATGGATCGTGAGGATTGGATCTAAGGTTAGAAAACCTAGATTTGGGGGTATCACAGGTTGGTATCAAAGTTGTAGGTTATAAACATTAGAAATCCAAAACTTAGGTTATAACCTTAGAAGAAAACTCTTATAGATTATGTTAGGAGATGGATTGTGGAAATTCATCTAGTATGGGTTGTACTTAATAAAATATCATTTCATTTCACCAATGAATATATTTTATTATGGTACTGATGTTATTTTTTGTTTTGGTTATAGGATGTCTGAGGATAGGCAGGGTAGCCACTCTATGGAGGACGCGTAATGTAAGACCCCAACTTTCATGAATAAAGATTAATTTTTCTCGAAATATATTTTTTAATATTATGGCGTGGATTTGATATAATATTTTAGTTGTGGGTAATATTTATAAACTTTACAAAGTAAGCAAGTTGTTATAAAATATTAGATTGGTCGGGGAATATTCATTTTAACAGGAAATATTCGTACGACGGCACAGTCATTGGTGGACCCCACAACGGGATTATTGTCGGAGTTAGAAAATGACAGAAATATCTTTTTTATGAAAATAACGGCGAAAGTTTTACCGTTAACTATTGAAATATTCGGTGATAAAAGTACAGTAATATGCGTAGTTGCATAGTAGCACACAGTATTGATTATTGATGCTTACGTGAGAAGTCACTCAGTTTTATTCAATTATTGCTACATTAATTTTTGCATAGTATCTCACGTTATTTGATTCAATTATTGTTACAATATTTTATATTATTAAATCAATAATTGAGATGACAAGTTATTCATATTATTATTTGCATAATTAACAATGTCTAAAAAGTTCTGTCGAGAAAAGGGGATTAGTCACCTAATTACGCGCCAATAGGGAGAAATCCTTATCGGAAAGCCCCGTCTTTCCTGGGAACGATTTGATTTTTAATATTGCGGGTTATAATAATGATGAATAAATGTTGTTAAAAATATTGAGGTGATTTTTATGAAGTATTTGTTGTAAATTTTGGCGTATTATTTGGACACCCACTTACCCATTTTTCAAAATAATCGGTAGAAAGTTATTCAGTATATATATATATATATATATATATATATATATATATATATATATATATATATATATATAAGAGGTGGGTCCCACATGTGATGATGACATGAGTGGGGCCCACGTATGTTGAAAAATGAAATGTTAGGGAAGAAAAAAAAGGGGGGGTGAAGGATTGCGTGGGTGGAAGGTTATTTATATATATATTATAATAAGTTTTGTTTTTTGTGAAAAATAGAATATATTATATTTTATTATGCATAGTGTTTGCATAGTATCTGTATAGTATTTGCATAGTAAATCTTGTGAATTTTGAATTCACCGGTTGCAACCCGTGATTGTTCTCTTGTGCAATCCGTGATTTTATTTTCTAAATAATATCCTTCCATTCTCCAATAAATAGGATGCTTAGTTTAGAATTGAAAATCACACCAGAATCAGAAAATTCTTCTTCTATAATATTGAGCGTATTTCTTTCGAGTTTTAGGAAGCTTTGAGTGTAGAAAATAGTGAAAGTTTTCTTCAAGAATATCTCCGCTATACCAGTTAGATTACTCTTCTTTTTAAGGTAAGGGATATTGTTTTTGTTCAATATTCGTAAGAAATAATATCTTCTTCCATACTCTGTAGTATGTAAGTAATATTATTTCATTTCAGATTCTAAATTCTAGACTCATTTTTTTAAGTTTTGGCTTCTATACTCCATGAAATTAGTAGAATATCCTTGAAATTTGCGCTTCATCCAGTATATTTTCATGAAAATATTATTTTGAGCATTCTTGATAAGTTTTAACTTTTTCATACCAGAGTACTATTCACGGGGTACAATTCTCGAAGTTCTATTCATGGGGTACTATTCACTCGGGTACTATTTACCCGGAGTACTGTTCATGATAAAAATTGATTTCTTTTCAGACCAAATCATTTTTGATACAATATTATTCTTGAATTTTACTCCACAAAGCAGTATTATGTTGACAATTTGGACATTTTTAAATTCTGGATAAATTAAATTATAAATCTTTAAAATTTATCCTTTGCTTTCTTTCAATTATATTCTTATGTCATTTTCATCATCCTCATGCTTATGATGTGGTAAAAGTCATCTTTGGCCCGTAGTGCATAGATGGACTGTTGATCGGTGTGATTATGACCATGGATCATTCGGTATAATCATGACATGTAATGTTACAAATGATGTGGTAAAAGTCCTCATTGGCCCATAGTGCATTGATGGACAGTTGTTGGCATGATCATGACCATTGGTAATAACACGAATATCCTTGGCCCGTAGTGCATAGATAATTCGTGGACGTGATACTAATGAATATCTTTGGCCTGTAGTGCATGGATAATTCAATGATGTGGATTATTTATTAAGCTGAGTCTCAGCGATAAAATTGATGATAAACTTTTAAATCATAGAAGATAATAGATATCATGCTCTACTTGACTTTTCTAATGGATTGTTTGTTCCGCTGAAGTTAAACTTGATGTTTATTGTATTTTATCAGTTGAACACTGTTGAAGGCTAACGATAATTTATTCTGCATTATCTTAGTCATAATATTTCTTATTGAGCTAGTTGAGCTCACCCTTTTGCTTTCATTGTTCTCTTCAGGAAATGAGAACGTAGCTGAGACTAGTCGAGGAACGGAGTGATGCTCTGAGATGGTGCTATAGCAGTCCTCACTATTCTATGAAATAGTGTGATAATAAATGTAATGAGGACTCCATTTGAGTTTGGATATTGTCTAGAAGACAATATTCGTGTAAAAACTCTCAGCTACGCTTTTGTCGTATTGTATAAAAGAAGTTTGTATTTAAATTCTGTACCATGTATTTGGCGACCCAAGATGGGTGATGTATACTTATTTTGGGGGCGTTACACGTAAAGCGAGAGATACTGGAGGATACCCCCCCACCAAGATACCTTGATAGGGGATTTGGTAATGAGGAACAACCAAATGGAGGGCAGAATAGGGCAGTTGGAGATGGAAAACCACACCTTGCAGTACACGGAGCAACAATATAAAGATGTGCCTTTTCAGGCCCAGATGGATATAGTGGAGCTGAGAGGAAAGTTAGAGCAGTCCAAGCTGCATCTGGAAATGTTTAGGGTGGAGCATCAAGCGATGCTTGCTGAGCTAGAGCTCGAAAGGTTGTGAGGGCTAGAATTTGGAATGCATAGTTCGATGCATCTCATAGGATTGACCAGCTAAAGATTGAGTTGCAGGCCAAGGAGGTCAGAATTGAGAGGTTGGGGCTGGCACTAGATTCAACCTATGAGAGTCAGCGGGGAAGTTCCAAGAGGTCTCACATGGAGACAGGGGAGTCGAGCCGATCAGTTCGACGCCAAGTCATGGAGGGATTATTTCCCCAAGAGCACATTTAGGTGACCCAGCAGGGCCACCAGTGAAGATATGATATGGACCAGTTATTATGTAGGTAGATGCAGTAGTACCTTTTTTGTTTATTAGGGTTTTATGTAAACCTCAGCAGGTGTGAGGTAGTATCCCCATTTGTGTATATGGGGTAGTATGATCTCATCTTTTGTGGTTTAAAATGGTATAGTAGCATTTATAGTAATATGCCGGGTATGAAAATGTAATACTCAAAGCTTTGGTATATGAATATAAATGTGGTATTATGTTATATGTTATGTGAATTAAGATAATAAGTTGTCTATCTAATAATATTTTTAATTTAACAAACTGAATTTGTAATTTAGCAAACTAAATCCATTAATCTGGTAAGCTGAATTCAATTGTCCAGTAAACTAAAGTAGTCACATCATGAATATGTGATTGTTTGACTTTAAATTATATGTTACATGCTAAACACTAATAAGATGTGACATAAGATGTAAAACAAGAAAGAATAACTTTAGGTTTTACTTAATCAGACAATGCCGCCAAGAAGAGAACCACGAAACCAAAGGGTAGAAGAATATGTTAACAATATAAGAGGTCAAGCAGCAAACCCAATGCAAGATTTCATGGACATGTTAGCACAAGCGGTGCAGAACAGAAGACCAAAAGCAAGGAATAGGCCAGATAATGGGTTGTCAAGTTTTAAAGACTTTAAGGCAGTGGGACCTCCAGAGTTTAGGGGAACCAATAACCCTATTAAAGCCCAAACTTGGGTGAAGGAGATGGAGAAAGAATTTATCATAACAAGGGTTGTAGAGGAGCAGAAGACAGTTTTTGCCACTTACTTGATTAAAGGTGAGGCTAATTACTGGTGGGAGACAAATCAAGCTATAGCCGGAGCAGAAGTCGTGACATGGGAAAGGTTGAAAACCCTGTTTTTTGAAAACTATTTCTCAACAAGTATGCAAGTAAGAATGGAGATTAAATTTCTAGAACTAAAGTAGAAGAATATGTTTGTGTCAAAATACGCTGCCAAATTTAATGAGTTAGCCAGATTCGCTCCGCATCAGGTGGATACTGAGGTAAGAAAAGGAAGGAGGTTTGAGAATGGGTTAAAACCGTGGATTTTCAGCAAAGTAGCAGTATTACAAATCAATTCGTTTTCAACTCTGTTGGAGAAAGCTCTCATTACTGAAGGTGGGAGTGAAGCAGTTTCAAGATACAATTGAGAAAAGAGTAAGAAAAAGGTCGAAAGAGGCAATCCAAATGCTAGCAGTGGAGGTAGTAACACTAAGAAACGTAAGTCGAGCAGCAGCGGCAATAATTTTGAAGGTCAATAAGGAAGTGTACAACATAAGAAGCAAGCTTGTGGTAACTGTGGAAAGAGTCACTCGGGAGAGTGTTTGAGGGGAAAGAATGTATATTACAACTGTGGGCAAGAAGAACATATTTTACCAAATTGTCCTAAGCCGAACAAAGGAGGTTACTTTTCATGTGGAGGAACAGGACATCGATTCAAGGATTGTCCACTGAAGAAGAGCACCGATAGAGGAAGCGGCATTAGGGGCACTAACACTAAGTCAACCAGTGGAGGACCAGCCCAACCCAGCAAGCTGACATCTAGAACCTTCAACATAACTGTGCAAGATGTAGTGGCATCCAGGGAGGTGGTGTCAGGTATAATTTCGATCAATAATATAAATGCATGTGTTATTTGATTCGAGAGCTACCTGTTCTTTTGTATCTGATGAATTTACTAAAAGATTAGATTTACCTAGTGAGAAGTTAGAAAACACAATGAATATAGAAGTTATAAACAAAGAAGTGATCCCTGTAGAATTTATCCGTAGAAACTGTTGTGTGGAAATAAGGGGACATAAGTTAAGTGTGAATTTGATTCTGATATGCATAAGAGAATTTGATGTGATACTAGGAATGGATTGGTTGTTTAACCATGAGGCAGTTATTTATTGTCAGAAGAAAAGCATACGCCTTAAGACACCGAAGAAGTCTAAGGTTGTATTCTATAGTAGCAAGTCACCAAGACAAACGAGTTGTTTGACGATGATGCAGGCCAGAAGAATGTTAAAGAAAGGATGTGAAGGTTATTTGGATCATGTAGTGGATACACGGATGGTGAATTCTGACATGGGACATATACATGTAGTTAATGAGTTTGGAGATGTCTTTCTAGAGGAATTATCGGGACTTCCACCAGACAGAGAAATAGAGTTTGTGATCAATTTAGTACCGGGGACAGCGCCGATATTGAAAGTATCGTATAAGATGGCTTCGGTAGAAATGAAAGAGCTAATGGACCAGATGCATGATTTATTGGACAAAAAGTACATCTTACCTTGTGTATCTCTATGGGGGAGCACCTGTGTTGTTTGTAAAGAAGAATGATTGATCAATGAGGTTGTGTATGGATTATAGAGAGTTGAATAAGGTGATAATCAAGAATAAATATCCGCTACCAAGAATAGACGATCTATTTGATCAACTTAAAGGAGCGAGATGTTTTTCAAAGATTGTTCTAAGGACTAGTTATCATCAGTTGAAGGTGAGAATGGAGGATGTACCCAAGACAACATTTAGAACTCGTTATAGCCATTATGAGTTCTTAGTGATGTTGTTTGGACTAACGAATGCGCCAGCTGCTTTTATGGACTTGATGAACTGAGTGTTCAAGCAATACTTGGACAAGTTTGATGTTGTGTTCATTGACGACATTCTAGTGCATTCAAAGACTGAAGAGCATGCCGAGCATTTAAGAATAGTATTGGAGACATTGAGGAAGGAGAAGCTTAATGCGAAATTTTCTAAGTGTGAATTCTGGTTGAGGAGAGTTCAGTTTTTGGGGCATGTTAGAAGCGGTGAAGAATTGGGAACCAAAGACGCCAACCAAAGTCAAAAGTTTCTTGGGATTGGCAGGATATTACCGAAAGTTTATTCAAGTTTTCTCGAAGATAGCAACACCGTTGACAAACATTACCAGGAAGGCAGTTAATAAGTATGTATGGACAGAGAAATGTGAGCAGAGTTTTCAAGAGTTAAAGAAGCGATTAAGTGAAGCATATGTGTTATCCTTACCAGATAATATGGGAGGTTTTACAGTATACAGTGATGCGTCACACAAGGGAT
Organism: Panax notoginseng; assembly: GCA_016801055.1. Taxonomy (NCBI): domain Eukaryota; kingdom Viridiplantae; phylum Streptophyta; class Magnoliopsida; order Apiales; family Araliaceae; genus Panax; species Panax notoginseng. Next base: position 64,122,214 of record CM029017.1, on the reverse strand, counting down.
TAGGTTGCGTATTGATGCAGAATGGTAAAGTCATTGCATACGCGTCACGACAATTAAAGGACTATGAGAAAGGATACCCTATCCATGACCTGGAATTGGTTGTGGTAGTGTTTGCCCTTAAGATTTAGAGACATTATCTATATGGAGAAAAGTGTGAGATATACACAGATCACAAGAGTCTGAAATATATCTTTACGCAAAATGAGTTGAACATGAGGCAGAGGAGGTGGTTAGAATTAATCAAAAAATATGATTGTGAGATTCGTTATCATCCCGGGAAGGCCAATGTAGTATCAGATGCTTTAAACAGAAAAAGTAGGGAGAAGTTGTTCATTTTGACAGAGCAAGAAGAGTTAGTAAAGGAAATGGAGAAAATGGAGTTGGGGGTGAAAAATTCGAAGAATTCGGATAAAGTAATAGGAATGGAAGCAAGTCTGAGTCTACTCGACAAGGTGAAAGAGGCACAAGAGAATGACGAAGAATGTTATAACATCAAGAATCAGTTAGCTCAAGACGATGAGTTGAAGTTCAAGATCGATGGCACCAAATTGGTAAGATCGATGGCACCGAATTGGTAAGATTTGAAGGATGAATATGGGTACCTTTAGTACCGAAACTAAGAGAGGAGATTTTGCAAGAAGCACACAGTACGAGATACTTGATACACCTAGGATGCACGAAAATGTATCAACATTTGCGTCAACACTTTTGGTGGTCGTACATGAAAAGAGAGGTTGCAGAATGCGTTAGAAGATGTTTAACTTGTCAGAGTGTCAAGGAAGAGCATCAACGACCGAGCGGTTTATTATAGCCATTAGAGATTCTAGAATGGAAATGAGAGCACATCATGATGGATTCTATGGTGGGACTTCTAGCAATGAAGAAAGGGCACGATGCCATATGGGTGATTGTAGATTGTCTTATAAAGGCGTCACACTTTTTGCCGATCAGGATCAGATATAGTTTGGATCAGTTAGCCAAATTGTATATCAAGGAAATTATTTCGAGACATAGAATGTCGATATCAATCGTGTATAATAGGGATTCGCGCTTCACATCAAAATTTTGGAGGAGTCTTTAAGGAAGAATGGGGACACAACTAAGGTTGAGTACCGCGTATCATCCATTGACCGATGGGTAAAGCGAGAGAACAATTTAAACATTGGAAGACATGCTCAGAGCATGTGTGATGAACTTCAAGGGAAGCTGTGAGGATCATCTTCCATTAGTAAAGTTTGCGTATAACAATTGTTGTCATTTAAGCATTGGTATGCCACCGTACGAAGCACTGTATAGGAGGAAATGTAGAACGTACTTATGTTGGGATGAAGTAGGTGAACGCAGACTGTTGGGACATGAGTTGGTGCAGCAGACCGTGGAGATCATCAAGGTGATAAGAGCTCAACTGGTAGCAGCTCAGGACCATCAAAAGAAGTATGTCAATTTGCATCGCAAGAAAAGAGACTTCGAAGTGGGAAGTTATGCATTTTTGAAAGTATCTCCCTAGAAAGGAAAGATGAGATTTGAAAAGAAAGGTAAATTGAGTCCGAGATTTATTGGACCATTCGAGATACTGAGGAAGATAGGTGAAGTGGCGTACGAGGTAGCTCTACCTACTGAACTAGAGCATATTCATAATGTGTTTCATGTGTCAGTATTGCAACCATATAAGCTTGATTACAAGCATGTAATATCGTATGAACTAATTCAATTCGAGAAGGACCTAGCGTACGAAGAAAGTCCTATAGAAATTTTAGATAGGAAAGAATAGAAATTAAGGAATAAGGTTATACATCCTGTAAAAGTTCTTTGGAGGAACCACAATACTGAAGAGGCTACGTGGGAACTCGAGGAAAAGATGAGGAAGAATTATCCAAATATTTTTGAGTAACCTTATGTGTAATTCCGGGGACGGAATTCTTATAAGGAGGGGAGGATGTAATAACCAAGAATTTTATGTCACTTTGTAAGTAAATATATTAATGATATTGAAAACTTTGTGGCATATAGTGAATGACTATGTGGAAAAGGTGTATGGTTAAATAAATAATTACATTGTGTGTATGGATATGTATATTTACTAATTATGTAAATGGAATTTAAAAGGAAAGCTACATACCCTAATTATACCCTAGGTGTAGTAATTAAATAACCTATGGGTTTTGGCATTGAAAAATGTTAGTATTTAATATTTATACTAACCTAAGAGCTTAATCTTATTATCTCAATTGATTATTTATTTTAAACCTAATTAAAGCAAGCCTAATTGGGTTATAAAGTTAAATGAGCATGAGTAAGTATTTAAATTCCAAAAGAGTGGGGATAAAAATCATAAATAAATAATTAGGGTAAGAGAGATTAAAAGTATTGGACTATGTTACACCCATGGTCCAAATAATTAATTAGGAAGCCCAAAGGAATTAAATTAAAGGACCAATCTTTAGCCCAATTACTAAGGGACATTTTGGACATTTGATTAATCAATCTTGGCATTAAAAATAAAGCGAAAAAGGGAGGAGTGGTCGGGCACTTAAGGCCATTTTTGGCCTTGTGATGTGATAATTAACTTACCATTTTTCCTAGCTAATCTCTTTGTAGACACTCGAAATTTTACATTCCTGTTACTAACCATGCAGGAGGAAAGAATTATCTTTTGTCTTCCAGAGACAACCCTGGAAGTCAGAATCATCAAGTCAGACCCCGGTGACAATCCTGGGAGATCAATTCAAACCCCGGTGATAACCTCAGGAGATCAATTCAGACTCTGATGACAATCCCAGGAGATCAAGTCGGACCCCGGTGATAACCCTGAGAAATCAATTCAAACCCCGGTGACAACCCCGGAAGATCAAGTCAAACCCGGTGACAACCCCGATAGATCAAGTCAAACCCTAGTGACATCCCTTGAAGATCAAGTCAAACTCCGATGACAACCCCAGAAAACAACAAACCAGGCTCACAGACAACCTTGAGGACTAACAAAAATCAACAGCAGTCCAATCTCGGAGACAGACCTGAGAAAAGATAACTATAACTGCATCAAACTCGGAGATCAACCCAGAGGCAAAAAATAGTAATTTTGCCAACTCAACATCAAATCAAGTCAAATCACTACCCTAAAGTTCATTCAGAACTACAACATCAATCCCGAGTGAAAACAACGCAAGACAGCTCAAAGGACAGACTACGAAGACTTGAAGATTTGGTCATGGACCCATCTTACAGAATTCAAAAAAGTTCAAATTCTATGTCATTGTGTAGCTCTCGGAAAAGGCTTTCTAGAAAGTTATAACATGCCTCCATCAGATTCCTGGATTGAAAGTTATGAAGGTTCAAGCAGACGGTGCGTTAGTCCGAGTGCACGTATTTCAAGACAATAAGACCCACAGGGCCGGGCCCACCCTGGTCTGATGAGTGGGTTTATACCTATGAATTGGACACCATTAAGGCTTAATTCTTTGTTAACTTGAAGTATTTTTTTGTGTCATTTTACTTGTTTTTGTGATTGTTTTGTAGGAAGCGGCTTTGGAAGGTCAAAACATGAAAAATTGATCTTAGTGGCATTTCTATAATTTCTGGGGTAAAAAGCCCGTCGGGGTAGGTGTTTTCTAGTGTAAAATCCTGTCGGGGCGGCATTCAAGAGTAACCCCCGTCGGAGCAGGCTTGTCGGGAAGAAAAAGAGTTTTCAGAAGTTGAGTTCAAGGAGGATTTGTTTGAGCTGTTTATTTCAAGGACTTTAAGGAGGGCTAAAAGACATATGAAAAGGCATATAAAAAGAGGAGAATCACAGGGATTAATATAGATGATTCCATTACATTAGATTTTCATTAGATTAGGATAAAACCCTAGTCGGAAAACCCAGGAAACTCAAGAATCACTTCTGACAGCCTGTTTAACCGGCTTAAATCTTACTTATGTGATGTTGTTAAGCCACTCTAGTGCTATAATGTTGTAGCCTGACACATACACAACATGCTTGTTGCACTATAACACTTAAACAATATCCAAAATCCAAGTTATTAGACACCAAAATAGGTTAACCAGAATTGACTGAGTTTCTGGGTAACCCAGAAACTCAAGAACAGGCTTAGATGGGTACTTTGATCACTTATAAGTTCCTGATGTGATGAAGTTAGACCCCAAATGTGTTGTATACTTATAGTACTACATCAGTACTACACCATTAAACCACTTACATATCCAGAAACATAACCAGTTGAAAATTAAACCCAGTCAAACCAACCTCCTAGGCGTTGACCGAGTTGTTCTTCAGTTGATAAAGAACACCTAAGGTGACTGTTCCTGTTGTTGTAGACCTTTAGCGACGGTTTTATTAGAAAAATAATAATAATTAAAATAAATAGAAATAAATACTAAATAATTATTAATAATTAATAATTAAGTTCTAAAATTCATTTTAAGTTATAATATATAATTTTTAATATTTTGGCATAAAATTTCATTAATATTTAATTTATTTAAATATTAATGATAATAAAATTATTTAATAGTTCTATTAAATAAATTAGCTAAAAATGATATTAATGTTTTAAAAATTATTATACATAATAATAAATTATTTAAAAATGATACTAATGATTTAAAAATCATTATCAATAATAATAAATTATTTAAAAATAATATTGATGATTTAAAAATCATTATTAATGATTATTAATTATTTAAAATTAATATTAATGATTCTAAAATAATTTTAATTGATAATAAATTAGGTTAAATTAATATTAATCATTAAAAAATTGTTTTGAGCTTCTAGAAATTATTATAAATAATATTTAAATTATCCAAACTGATATTTAAACTTTTAAAAAAAATTTATTAGAAAAATAACTCGGTAATTAATCGATAAAACTATAAAACACCGAATAGACATCGAATTCAACCCAGACACTAATAGTTTGATTAGATATTAGTTGTTATTGTTTCTAATGACTGATATAAACATATTTAGGTTGTGTAGACAGTTCAAATAGCATAAGATAGATGTTCTTCCAGCAGGCAATTTTTCCAACTACATTTAATTATTGCATTAAATGTAATTCTTATATTAATGCCATGTGAACTTGTTTTAAACGTTATTCGTGATATCTGATATTAAAAGGGCTATTTCTTCTTGTTCAAGCATCACCAAGACATATGAATTGTTATTTGCATAAGATGTATTTGATTTGATATCAAATCATAGGTTGTGATAAACCAATGTTATTTGGTACAAATATATACTGATACTATTATGACCGGCAGTTATACACTGACCGGTGTTTATTTATGATCGACATTTTTAGTAATGATCGGGGGTTATTTAGATAGGATGATATGCATACTCCTAGAATGTTTGGTTGAACGAATCAACTCGGGTTGCTAAGTCTATATAACTGACAAAAACTCGTAATGTGCAGGGTGTGGCAGATAAATCTCAGTATATATACGTGGAAAAACTCTTGAACTGTATGTTCATCTATTTCAGTTATAGTGTGAGTATTGAATACAAATTGTTTAATCTTGTTGAGCCTTTTAAAGCTCATCCCTTGTAAATATTATTTTCCTTTGCAGCTGTAACTGATATTCCCGAAAGTTCAAGTGTCCATTCATGTGGCTAAGAAGATTGTAATAGTTTAAGTTTATTTTCGTTGAATTTGAATGTAATAATTTAAATTTGAATTTATGTATTACGTTTTTAGTTATGCAAATTATTTAGCTTTCACCTTTTTAAAAGAGAAGTTAGAAATCAAGTACAGTATTAATATGAACTGTTTATCTGAATGAGGGTATTCAATGATCTAGGGAGTTCAGTCAGCACTGAGGTTGCGCCCCTCGGTTCCAAGAACAATCTCGTCATTAATATTGTGAATGTCAGATAGTTAGGAATTATTAATATGAAGGAAATATCTGTAAGATTATAAATCTATACATCTGAGTGATAGTATTTATCATAGTAATTATTTTGACGAGAACTACTATCTGTTATGAATATTGTGAATCTTGGATTGATAGAGATTATTATCTTATGGAATATTTACGTGAGCACCAAATCTGCTACAGGGAATGTAGAGATTTTGGGGGTGTCACACAACTGAAGCAGGATAAGGCAAAGTTTAGAGTACTGAGTGTAGAGCGTCAGGCGATGCAGAGTGAGTTCGATCTAGAGATTTACAGATAAGATACGCGTGGATGATGCATTTTATGAGTCAACTAAGTGGGTGGACCAGTTAGAGACAGCACTGTAGGCCTTGGAGGTTAGGGTCAAGATCTTGGGACAGGCTCTAGACTTAAAGTATAAGGGCCATCGCAGTGGGATTAGGAGGCCGTGTATCGAGATAGGGGAGTCGAGTCGATCGGTTCGACGACGAGTCAGGGAGGGATTGGTTTCCCAGGAGCCTGTTCAGGTGACCCAGCAAGGCCACTAGTGATGTTATGCTATGGACCAGTTGTAGATAGATGTATTTGTACCCCTTTTGTTTGATAGGGTTTTATGTTGATGTAAACCTCAACAGGTGTGAAGTAGTATGTAATTATATGGTATCCCCATTTGTATTTGTAAGGGAGTACCATTTTTTAGTAGATCCCACTTTTTGTGTCTAAGATGGGATAGTAGCATTTATAGTAATATGTCAGGTATAAAAGTGTAAAACTCAAAGATTTGGTATATGAATATAAATGCAATATTATGTTATGTTTTCCAAGAAAATTAAGATAGTAAGTTGTCTATCTGATAATATGTTTAATTCATCAAATTAAATTGGTAATTTAGCAAACTAAATCCATTAATCTGGTAAGCTAAATTTTAATAGTCCAGTAAACTAAATTTTTCACATCATGAGTATGTGATTGTTTGAGTTTAAATCATGTGTTACATGCTAAACACTAATAAGATGCGGCATAAGATGTAAAGAAAGGAAGAATAACTTTAGGTTTTGCCTCATCAGACAATGCCACCAAGAATAGAACCACGAAATCAAAGGGTTAAGGAGTCCATTAACAATGCAGGAGATCAAGCAACAAACCCAATGCAAGAGTTAGTGGACATGTTAGCTCAAGTAATGTGGAATAGAGCACCCGTAGCAAGGAACCAGCCAGTCAACAGATTGGCAAGTTTTAAAGAATTTAAGGCATGGGACCACCAGAGTTTAGGGGGACCACTAACCCTATTGAAGCCCAAACGTGGGTGAAAGAGGTGGAGAAAGCCTTTGTCATCTCAAGAGTTGTAGAGGAGCAGAAGATAGTTTTTATCACTTACTTAATGAAAGATGAGGCTAATTACTGGTGGGAGTCAAATCAAGAGATGGCCAGGGCAGGAGTCATGACATGGGAAAGGTTTAAAATCATATTTTTCAAAAACTATTTTTCGACAAGTATGAAAGCAAGAATAGAGCTGAAGCAGGAAAATATATTCGTGTCAGAATACGCTGCCAAATTTAATGTGTTAGCCAGATTCGCTCCACATCAGGTGGACAATTAGGTAAGGAAAGAAAGGAGGTTTGAGAATGGGTTAAAGTCATGGATTTTCAATATGGTAGTATTGCAAATCAATTCATTCTCAACTATGTTGGAGAAAGCTCTCATTACGGAAGGCAGGAATGAAGCAAGTTTGAAGTATAATCGAGAAAAGAATAAGAAGAAGGTCGATAGAGGTAACGCGAATGCTAGCAATGGAGGTAGTAATAACAAGAAACGCAAGTTTAGCGGCAGCGATAACATTTTTGAAAGTCAACAAGGAAGCGTTCAACTAAAGAAATTATGTGGAGGTTGCGGAAGGACCCACTCGGGAGAGAGCATAAAGGGAAAGAATGTATGTTATAACTGTGGGCAAGAAGGACATATTTCACCTAATTTTCCTAAGCCAAGAAAGGGAGGTTATTTTTTTGTGGAGAAACAGGGCATCGATTCAAGGATTGTTCACTAAAGAAGAACACTGACGGACGAAGTGGCACAAGGGGCAGTAACTCCAAGTTAACCATCGAAGGACCAGCTCAACCCCACAAGCCGACAGCTAGAACCTTCAATATGAATGTGCAAGATGTAGTTTCATCCAGGGAGGTGGTGTCAGGTATAATTCCGATCAATGTTATAAATGCATATATGTTATTTGATTTAGGAGCTACCTGTTCTTTTGTATCTGCTAAATTTGCTAAAAGGTTAGATTTACCTTGTGAAAAGTTAGAAAATCCCATGAATATAGAAGTTGTAAACAAAGAAGTGATCCCTGTAGAATATATACATAGAAATTGTTTGTGGAAATAAAGGGACATAAGTTAAGTGTGATTTCGATACTCTTAAGAGAATTTGATGTGATACTAGGAATGGATTGGTTGTTTAACCATGAGGCAGTTATTAACTGTCAAAAGAAAATTATACGCCTTAAGACACCGAAGAAGCCTAAGGTTGTATTTTATGGTAGCAAGTCTCCATGACAAACGAGTTGTCTGACGATGATGCAAGCCAGGTAAATGTTGAAGAAAGGTTGTGAAGGTTATTTGGATCATGTGGTGGATACATGAATGGTGAATTCTGACATGGGACAGATACTTATACTTAATGAGTTTGGGGATGTATTTCCAGAAGAATTTTTGGGACTTCCACCAGACAGAGAGATAGAATTTGTGATCGATTTAGTACCGAGGATAGTGTCGATATCAAAAGCATCATATATGATGGCTCCGGTAGAAATGAAAGAGCTAATGGTCCAGCTGCAAGATTTGTTGGACAAAAAGTACATCCAACTTAATGTATCTCTGTGGGTAGCACCTGTGTTATTTGTAAAGAAGAAGGATGGATCAATGAGGTTATGTATGCATTATAGAGAGTTAAATAAGGTGATAATAAAGAATAAATATCCACTACCAAGAATAGACAATCTGTTTGATCAATTTAAAGGAGCGAGATGTTTTTCAAAGATTAATTTGAGGACTGGTTATCATCAGTTGAAGGTGAGAACGGAGGATGTACCATAGACAACATTTAGGACTCGTTACGGCCATTATGAGTTCTATGATGTCATTTGGACTAACGAATGTGTCAGCTACTTTTATGGACTTGATGAACCGAGTGTTTAAGAAATACTTGGACAAGTTTATGGTTGTGTTCATCGACGACATTCGGGTGTATTCAAAGACTAAGGATGAGCATGTCGAGCATTTAAGAATAGTACTGGAGACATTGAGGAAGGAGAAGCTTTAAGCAAAATTTTCGAAGTGTGAATTCTTGTTGAAGAGGGTTCAGTTTTTGGGACATGTTATCGACAACGAGGGAGTATTGGTAGATCCGGCAAAGGTAGAAGCAGTGAAGAATTGGGGACAACCGAAGATGCCGACCGAAATCAGAAGTTTATTAGGATTGGCAGGATATTATCAGAAGATAGCGACTCCATTGACAAATCTTACCAGGAAGATGGTTAAGTATGTGTGGACAAAGAAATGTGAGCATAGCTGTCAAAAGTAAAAGAAGTGATTGAGTGAAGCACTTGTGTTATCCATACCGGATAATACGGGAAGTTTTACAGTGTACAATGATGCGTCAGACAAAGGACTAGGTTGCGTATTAATGCAGAATGGTAAAGTCATTATGTACGCGTCACGAAAATTAAAGGATTATGAGAAGGGATACCCTACCCATAACCTGGAATTGGCTGCGATAGTGTTTGCCCTTAAGATCTAGAGACATTATCTCTACGGAGAAAAGTATGAGATATATACAGATCACAAGAGTTTGAAGTATATCATTACATAAAAAGAGTTGAACATGAGGCAGAGGAGATGTTTAGAATTGATTAAAGACTATGATTGTGATATTCTTTATCATCCAGGGAAGGCCAATGTAGTAGCAGATTCTTTAAGCAGAAAAAGAAAAGAGAAGTTGTTCGTTTTGACAAAACAAGAGGAGTTAGTAAAATAAATGGAGAAAATAGAGCTGGATGTGAAAAATCCAAAGAATTCAGATAAAGTAATAGAAATGGAAGTAAGCCCGACTATACTCGACAAGGTTAAGGAGGCACGAGAAAATGATGAAGAATGTGGTAACTGAAAGTAGTATGCACACAAGCCAATCATGTTTGATGATAAAGTATATACTTTGTAACCATCTTATTCATTTATTAATAAAAAGTATTAATTTATTAAAGGCTTTTATTTATCTACATGATGCTGTTTTATAATATGTGATAAACGCATAGTTTTAAGCAATGCTTTTAGAATAATGATGATTATCATTCTAATGAGATCTAAATTCTTAGAAAGCTTAAAACTAAAATAGTTCTAAATCGTTGGATTACTAAATTGGGAATTAGTGATTCCGGATAGATTGGTACATACGTTGCTTGCTCATTGGATGAGGATGATTAATCTCATGATCATTTGTGTGGAGACACTAAAGCAAGTATGTAGGTGCTTATTAGAGAATAAGTTCACTGAACGTGGCTCGCTAAGAAATACCTAATGGAGTTTTACTTATCTGTCAATAGAAATTCCTGTAGTGATAGTAATACAAGTGATCCTTGGACTTGAGATCATCATAGTATCTTGTGTATGATGAGTTATACTTTGACTTATTCCTTAAAACTCTTAGGGTATATCAAAGGGTATGTTTGGGTATAATAAGTTGTACATGGAGATAATGTATGATCAATAAAGAATCTACCGCTTCTAGTAAAAGAATAGAAATATCTTATATGATTCGATAAATGACAACTCAGTAGTCCTTGGCCAAGGCATAATGAAATTAGAAAGGAATTTCTAATTTGCATTATTTGGAGTTGTGCATTTAAGAGTCGAAATATATATAATTAAATAAAATAAGACTTGACAGTAATTCTATGTCTTATATTTATTAGGACATTGTATGGTGGAAGGATTAAATTGTATGGTAACTGTGAGACCCCAGATTTTATGAATAAATATTTAATTTTCTCGAAATAATTATGGTGTGGATTTGATATAATATTATAGTTGTGGGTATTATTTATAAATTTTGCAAAGTACGCAAGTTGTTATATAATATTCGATTGGTCGGGAAATATTCGTTTTAACAGGGAATATTCGTACAACGACACAATCATTGGTGGACCCCACAACGGAATTATTGTCGGATTGAGAAAACGACAAAAATACTTTATGAAAATAACGGCGGAAGTTTTACCGTTAATACTGTTGAACTACTCGGTAGTAAAAGTACAGTAATACGCGTTGTTGCATAGTAGCACACGGTATTGATTATTGATATTTATGTGAGAAGTCGCTCAGTTTGATTCAATTATTGTTGATTAATAATATGAGTTATTATAACGATAATGACGTTTTGTTTTATTCGTATTATTAACGTAATAAAACAGAAACATCTTTTTATATAAAATAAAATACTTTATTAAAGTTATTCTATAAATAGAATATATTATATTTTATTATGCATAGTGTTGCATAGTATTTTGCATAGTGTTGCATAGTGTTTGCATAGTAAAAATCTTTTTATATAAATAGAATATATTATATTTTATTTAAAAGATTTTTCTTTAAATATGGACCGTCAGATTAAAGTAATCAATCTGGACCGTTCATAGATTAGTTACTATGCATTCTATTTTTCTATAAATAGCAGCTCATTCCTTCATTATTTCTTACGAATTCACTGAACTCTAGAGAGAGAAACTATAAAGAGAGAGAAGAAGAGTATTCTGCTACTTAACTACTTCCTTACTTCAGCTCTTCTTTAAAACGGTAAGGGGTGTTATTCTTTCTTATTCATGAAGAGAACTGTTGTTATTCCATTTCTTATTATTCTGTTGGAATAACCTGTATACGCGGTCTACCCTATACTTGGTGACATTCTTCTATTATTCTGTTGGAACATCCTGTCTGTGTGTTTTACACCGGACCTGGTTCCATTATTTATTATTCTGTCGGAATATCCTGTCTATGCGTTTACGCCGGACCTGGTTCCATTATTTATTATTCTGTCGGAATATCCTGTCTGTGCGTTTACGCCGGACCTGGTTCCATTATTTGTTATTCTGTTGGAATAACCTGTTTGTGCGGTCTATCGCATGCATGGTGATTTCTTTTGTTATTCCATTCTTTATTGTACTCAGTTGGTTAAGTTTTGACTTCTATACTCCATGAAATTTGTGGAATATCCTTGATAATTGCGTTTCATCCAGTATCTTTTCATGAAAATATTCTTCTAAGCATTCTTGAATTTTACTCCACAAAGCAGTACCATGTTGACAATTTGGACGTTATTAATTCCTGGATAAACTAATTCTTGAACTTGTTTTATTGAATTCTTATATCATTGTCATCATCCTCATGTTCATAAAATGTTGAAAGTCATCTGTGGCCTGTAGTGCATAGATGGACTTGGTATGATTATGACCAGAGATTATTCGGTATAATCATGACCGTAATGTTATAAATGATGTGGTAAAAGTCCTCATTGGCCCGTAGTACATTGATGGACAGTTGTTGGCATGATCATGACCATTAATGAATACACGAATATCCTTGGCCGTAGTGCAGGGGTGATTCGATGATGTGGATTATTTTATTAAGCTGAGTCACAGCGATAACAGTGTTGAAAAACCTTTTAAATCATAAAAGATAGTAGAGTTTATTTTCTACTTGACTCTTTTAATGGATTGCTTGTTCTACTGCAGTTAAACTTGATGTCTATTATATTTTATCAGTTTAACATTGTTGAAGGCTAATGATAATTTATTATGCATTATCTTAGTCATAATATTTCTTACTGGGCTAGTTGAGCTCACCCTTTCTTTCACTGTTCTCTTCAGAAAATGAGAACGTAGCTGGGGCAAGTCGAGGAACGGAGTGATGGTTCGAATGATAGTATTAGTTAGTAGTCCTCACTATTCTATGTAATAGTGTGTTAATAAATGTAATGAGGACTCCTTTTGAGTATGAATACTCTCTAGAAGATAATATTTGTATTCAAACTCACAGTTTATGTTTTGTCGTATTATACACGACAGTTGTATTAGTAAGTTGTATTTGTATTCTGTACTATGTATCTGACGACCCAAGATGGGTGATGTATACGTAATTTTGGGGGCGTCACAGTTGGTATCAGAGCTTAGGGATATGATCCCTGGCTAAGATGTGAGAATAGAACTAGGAGGGGAGAGACGGAGAATTCCTTCGCTAGTATGACCTACCTAAGTTTATTTGCATGGTATTTAATTGGTCGGTCATAATATAAGGATAATATATGACATATCAATTAACTTTTATTTTGTGGCAGTATCTGAAAATGGCATCTGAGAATGTTGAGAATAGCAATGGAGCACAGGCAACTGTTGATTCACCACATATCAGTAATCAGGATAATGTGCATCAGGAAGGTGACAATCCTCATGCAAACAACAACACTGACCAGATGATGAATGATGGAATGTTCAGAAACTTTATGCAGTTCATGCAACAGCAGGCGAGAGTGGCTCCTGTCCACAACGTAGGTAGAAACACTGAAAACTCTCGGACGGTCACCGCTAAACAGTTCAAGGAGCTGGGACCACCAGAGTTTAAGGGAGAGCCAAAACCGCTTATAGCGGAAACATGAATAAAGCAGATTACCAAGATATTTGATGTCTTGGGATGCTCCGAGGAGCAAAAGGTTCCCTTTGTCGCCTTTATGTTGCGAGGAGAGGCAGATTACTGGTGGGAATCGATTAAGCGTACTCAACCTGCCGCACTGAAGATGTCTTGGGAGAAGTTCCAAGAGCTGTTCAATGACAAATACTTTCCCGAAAGTGTTCGTCATATGAAGGAGGTAGAGTTCATCAAATTAGAGCAGAATAATATGACCGTGTCGCAGTATGATGCTAAATTTGCTGAGTTGTCCCGGTTTGCGTCCCACTTGGTGGATAATGAAGAGCGAATGACGCGAATATTTTTGCGAGGTTTGAAACCTGAGATACGTCAACATCTTATTTCTCATAAACTGTGTTTGTATTCAGATGTTGTGAATAGGGCTCAGTTAGTGGAGCGTGATAATGAGTCAACGCAACCAAAAGAGAGCAGTCGACAAAATGATAATACCAGTGAGAGCAGTCATCGAAGCGATGACAACAAGCGTGGAGGGAATCAACAGGCCAGAAATGGTAACCACTTCGGTGGTAATCAGGGCCAAAATAATAAGAATAGTCATTTCAAGAAGAGGAGATTCAACAATGATGGAAAGACGTCAGCACCAGCACCCGTTGTTAAGGAAGAAGAACGACCACCTATCATATGTTTCAAATGCGGAGGGGAGGGGCACATCAGTCCAAACTGCGCGATGCCGTCTAAAGCATGCTATAATTGTGGAAGAGAAGGTCACTTAGCCCGATTTTGTCGTTCACCAAAGACAAGTTCAGATAGGATGGAGACACCAAAGGCCGTCTCAGAAAAGCCAAAACCAGTAGTTTAAGAGAAAGTATTTTTTCGTGACGAGGAACCTGAATAAAATTATCACGGGTATGTTAGTCATAAACTCTTGCGAAGTCTATACCGTGTTAGATACCGGTTCTACTCACTCTTTTATTTCACCTAGTTGTGTTCAATGTTTGAAGTTAACTCCGGAGAACTTAGACTTTGATATGTCTGTTTAAACTCAGTTGAGAGAAATCTTCGTTACCTCCACTATTTATAAATCTTGTTCAAATCAACACTTTCACGTTACCTGTCAATCTTATCTCTTTGAAAATGCTTGCCTTTGATGTGATTTTAGAAATCGATTGGTTAACTACTCATCATGCTTCTCGTAAGGTTTCATATTCCTAACCAATCTGTTATGAAAATTTAAAGTAACCAAACTACTAAAGTCAATCATTGTCATATCAAGCCATAAGTAAAAATCCCCATTCCTTTCGTTGTTGACTTCCTGGTGTGGAATGCACCAAAGCTAGACTTTTCGTAGGAGATGTTGTAAATGACGATGACAAGTTGATAGGTATCAATGTGACGTGTTATCCAAGTCTTGGATGAGGGTCACAGTTTTGAACGATATTTCTATTGTTAATAAATTTCTTGACGTATTCTTGAAGACTTCTTAGCCTACCCCAGAGCGTAAAATTGAATTTTGTATTAACCCCAGTACAAAACCCATTTCTTAAACCCTCAAATATTTATTCAACTAAAACGAACGTAACATGCACCAAAGACGTTGGCTCGAGCTGTTGAAGATTATGACCATACCATTCAATATCATTGTAGAAGAACGAACGTGGTAACTGACGTGTTGAGTAGAAGATCGTATGTGTTTACGAGTGCGATGTTGTTAAAACAAAGACTCATTTCGTATAACTTACAAATGACGAAGATAGAGTTAAAGACTCGAGGGACCCATATGAAGATAACGAATATACGAGTAAAATCGACTTTAATCGATAACGTTAAAGCCGTTCAAGCTACACACCCGGAGCTGATGAATGTGAAGAAGAAGGTTCAAGAGGGCGTTATTCTAGAAGCACGAATTGACAAAGGGAGGAAATCTCAACTCTCGATTTAATTGGCCCATTTGAAATCCTCGATGAAGTAGGAACTGTGGCCTATAGACTCATTTTACCGCCAAGTATGTTGCGTGTTCAGAACATTGTTTTTACGTATCGATGTTACGTAAATATGTGGACGACCCGAACAACATTATTAATTTAGAACCGGACGAGATAGCGAAAGATTTAACGTATGAGAAGATACGTGTTAACATCTTGGATAAGAAGGATCATATTCGATGCTTAAAAGTTATACCTCAAGAGTTAGAATTTGAAGTGAAGTCAATGTATCCTCACCTGTTCGGCATACCAGGTATGTACGTAAATTTCGAGGGCGAAATTCCATAAGGAGGGGAGATTGTGAGACCCCAGATTTTATGAATAAATATTTAATTTTCTCGAAATAATTATGGTGTGAATTTGATATAATATTATAGTTGTGGGTATTATTTATAAATTTTGCAAAGTACGCAAGTTGTTATATAATATTCGATTGGTCGGGGAATATTCGTTTTAACAGGGAATATTCGTACAACGACACAATCATTGGTGGACCCCACAACGGAATTATTGTCGGATTGAGAAAACGACAAAAATACTTTATGAAAATAACGGCGAAAGTTTTACCGTTGATACTGTTGAACTACTCGGTAGTAAAAGTACAGTAATACCGTTGTTGCATAGTAGCACACGGTATTGATTATTGATATTTATGTGAGAAGTCGCTCAGTTTGATTCAATTATTGTTGATTAATAATATGAGTTATTATAACGATAATGACGTTTTGTTTTATTCGTATTATTAACGTAATAAAACAGAAACATCTTTTTATATAAAACAGAATACTTTATTAAAGTTATTCTATAAATAGAATATATTATATTTTATTATGCATAGTGTTGCATAGTATTTTGCATAGTGTTGCATAGTGTTTGCATAGTAAAAATCTTTTTATATAAATAGAATATATTATATTTTATTTAAAAGATTTTTCTTTAAATATGGACCGTCAGATTAAAGTAATCAATCTGGACCGTTCATAGATTAGTTACTATGCATTCTATTTTTCTATAAATAGCAGCTCATTCCTTCATTATTTCTTACGAATTCACTGAACTCTAGAGAGAGAAACTATAGAGAGAGAGAAGAAGAGTATTCTGCTACTTAACTACTTCCTTACTTCAGCTCTTCTTTAAAACGGTAAGGGGTGTTATTCTTTCTTATTCATGAAGAGAACTGTTGTTATTCCATTTCTTATTATTCTGTTGGAATAACCTGTATACGCGGTCTACCCTATACTTGGTGACATTCTTCTATTATTCTGTTGGAACATCCTGTCTGTGTGTTTTACACCGGACCTGGTTCCATTATTTATTATTCTGTCGGAATATCCTGTCTGTGCGTTTACGCCGGACCTGGTTCCATTATTTGTTATTCTGTTGGAATAACCTGTTTGTGCGGTCTATCGCATGCATGGTGATTTCTTTTGTTATTCCATTCTTTATTGTACTCAGTTGGTTAAGTTTTGACTTCTATACTCCATGAAATTTGTGGAATATCCTTGATAATTGCGTTTCATCCAGTATCTTTTCATGAAAATATTCTTCTAAGCATTCTTGAATTTTACTCCACAAAGCAGTACCATGTTGACAATTTGGACGTTATTAATTCCTGGATAAACTAATTCTTGAACTTGTTTTATTGAATTCTTATATCATTGTCATCATCCTCATGTTCATAAAATGTTGAAAGTCATCTGTGGCCTGTAGTGCATAGATGGACTTGGTATGATTATGACCAGAGATTATTCGGTATAATCATGACCGTAATGTTATAAATGATGTGGTAAAAGTCCTCATTGGCCCGTAGTACATTGATGGACAGTTGTTGGCATGATCATGACCATTAATGAATACACGAATATCCTTGGCCGTAGTGCAGGGGTGATTCGATGATGTGGATTATTTTATTAAGCTGAGTCACAGCGATAACAGTGTTGAAAAACCTTTTAAATCATAAAAGATAGTAGAGTTTATTTTCTACTTGACTCTTTTAATGGATTGCTTGTTCTACTGCAGTTAAACTTGATGTCTATTATATTTTATCAGTTTAACATTGTTGAAGGCTAATGATAATTTATTCTGCATTATCTTAGTCATAATATTTCTTACTAGGCTAGTTGAGCTCACCCTTTCTTTCACTGTTCTCTTCAGAAATGAGAACGTAGCTGGGGCAAGTCGAGGAACGGAGTGATGGTTCGAATGATAGTATTAGTTAGTAGTCCTCACTATTCTATGTAATAGTGTGTTAATAAATGTAATGAGGACTCCTTTTGAGTATGAATACTCTCTAGAAGATAATATTTGTATTCAAACTCACAGTTTATGTTTTGTCGTATTATACACGACAGTTGTATTAGTAAGTTGTATTTGTATTCTGTACTATGTATCTGACGACCCAAGATGGGTGATGTATACGTAATTTTGGGGGCGTCACAGTAACTATTTACTCAAAGGTTCTTTTATGATTAATGTTAAAATCTATATTATCTGGAAAGTCGTTGATCGCTAGGGAGGCTTATCCCTATTGTAGAATAAATATTATTTATTTAAATAAATTAATAGTTTAATTTATTTATTTAAATAAGATTAGAATTGTTCTAATTGATTTATTCACAACCGATTTAATATGGAGAACCTAAAGGGTCACACCATAAAAGGAAGAATAATTATTTAAGAAGTGAATGGCATAATCGTAATAATAAGTTAAGTATATTTAATTTAATCTATGGTGATAGAATAAATTAAATGGCTTAATATTTATTATTTAATATTTTGAAAATATTAAATATAAATTAATAAGAGGAGTCTTATTATTATTATTACTATTATTATTATTTAATTCCTAAAAAAGTTTGGGAAATAATTAATAAAAGTACTCTCATATATCCTAATAAGATTAGGAGGCTAATTAATTAAAAGAGTTTAATTAATTATTCCTAATTAGATTGGGAGCCTAATTAATTAAAGAAATTTAATTAATTAAAATAAAACCAAATTTCTTAATTGTTAAGGAGGGTTGCCCACATCTATAAATAAGAGGAGTCTTATTATAGGTGATAGAGTTGTGGTTGACTTTTTTACAATATACGTAATTCCATTAATTAGAGACACTACAAAAAAATGGGCCTTTAGCAACGATTTTTCGGGCAACGATTTTATAAGTCGTTGCTAAAAGTATATGTTTAGCAACGAAATTTGCCCTTCGTTGCAGATTGTGTCAAGCTTTCACTTTTTGCAATGAAATTCATAAGTCATTTAAAAATTTCGTTGCTAATTCATTGGCGGGAAAAAATTCGTTAGAAATTTGTTGTAAAATTTTCGGCCACTTGCTTTCCCCTCATCGTGGGCAACGAAAGTTTTTTTATTGCTAAAAATGAGATTTTAGCAACGATTTTTCAAGCAAAATCGTTGCTAAAAGTGTATATTTAGCAACAAAACTTGTCCTTCGTTGCAGATTGTGTCAGGCTTTCACTTTTTGTAACGAAATTTATAAGTAGTTGCAAAATTTAGAAACAAAATTCGTTAAAAATTCGTTACAAAATTTCTAATCACTTGTGTAAGACCCCAAATTTTTTTTTTAATAAAATAAAATGTCCATTATTTATTATTTTTAAATAGTAAAGGTTGATTTGATTAATGTGGTTAGTTATGGATAAAATGTGCAAATTTTACAAAATAAGCAAGTAGTTATAAAATATTCATTTTTATCGGAGAATATTCGTTTGGTCGTGGAATATTCTTACTGTCGGGGAATATTCGTACAACGACGCAGCCTTGTGTGGGCCCCATAACGGAAAGCGATTGGATGAAGAAAATGACAAGTATAAGTTGTTTATAAATAACGACGTAGTTATTACCGTTAATACTGTTGAAATACCCGGTGGTTAAAACACAGTAATACGCGTTGTTGCACAGTAACACAAGGTATTGCACCAATTATTGATTCTTACGTAAGAAGGCACTACTCAATAATTGTTAAAGTAATTACTGTTCAATATTTTGTTTTATTGATTCAATAATTGTTGCATTGATATTTTATATTACTGTTGTTTCAATAATTGTCACTACACAGTATTTTCCATTATCGGAGCAATAATTCATATTATCTGAATAATATTATTAGATAACATTATTGGCAATGTCTAGAAAGTTCTGTCTAAGGAGAGGTTTGGTCACCTAATTGCGCGCCAGTAAGGAGAGATCCTTATTGGAAAGCCCCCTCTTTCCTAGGAACTGCCTGGTTGTCAGTATTGTGATTCTGTAATATTATTTGTGAATAATTAATTATTAATTTATATGATGAGAAAAATATTGATTTTATATGGATATAGGTGAAAAATGTGACAATTGTTAAAAATTAATATTTTATCTTTTTTCTGATAAAATAATTCATTTAAATATATTATTATATTTTAATAATATAATAATGGTGATATTTTTACAATGAATGGGTGATATATGAATAAATAAGGAAGAGTATTTTTGTTGCAATAAATATTTAACACATGTTTTGTGTGTTAGTGGACCCTATTTTTTGACTAAAATTTAATTTTAGACTGTAAAATCGTCCGTATGTGGATTTCGGTCAATTTCTATTTGGAATTTAAAAAAACTTAAATTTACAAAGTTGTAGAGAATGGAATTTCCTATGAAAAAGACATAAGGTTCAAATTTTTCTGACAAAAGGGCTATTTATATTGAATTATTGAAGTTCCGAAATAATTAATTTTTGGAGTTTTAAATATTTTCTTTAAGAAAAACATGTTTTGTGTGATTGGTGAGCCCACATGTGTTGCAAAATGACTGAAATCAGATTTTCAAAGTGGGCGTAGGAAAATTTTTATAAATATTATTATTTTATTAAATTTTCTGCTTTGGTGTTCTAAGCATTTTCTTATAAATAAGGTGCTTAGGTTAGAATTGAAAATCACACCAGAAACTGAAATTTTTCTCTCTTTTTCTCTCGATATATTGAGCGTATTCTTGTGAGTATTTTGATATTTTGAGTGTTGTAATATGGTGCAAGTTCCCTTCAGCACTATATCTAGTATTCCAGCTAAAAGTACTGTCTTTTTGGAGGTAAGGGATGTTATTTTTTATAAATGATATTATTTCTTTCAATATCATTATGTCGAAAATATTGATCTGAATTTTTTATCAAATTTAAAACTTTTAGTGTCGAGGTTACTATTCACGTATACGGCACTATTCACAAATACGACACTATTCACAAAAACAATAAAAAAAATTTCTGTGTCTAAGATATCTATTATGGATACTAGCTTTGATTGTATCCATGTTTTGATCATTCTTGAATTTTACTTCGCTATGATTATTTATGAAGTATTTTTGAACTCGGATTGTTTGAAATACGAATCCTTAAAATTTATTCTTTTGTTTCACTGGATTCGTTTTTTTTAAAAGATTTTTCATCATCCTCAGTCCTAAATGATGATATAACTGAATATCTTTGGCCTGTAGTGTAAAAATTAATAATTTTATAATGAATATCTTTGGCCCGTAGTGCAAAGATGAGCGGGTGTTGAGATGAACATGATCAACTGATGAATATCTTTGGCCTGTAGTGCAAGGATGAATATTTCATTCAAGATGTTTATTGATTGATGTTACAGGGATAAAATATTGATGATGGATGTAACGCCCCAAAATAGGTCCATTCCATCCAACCTATTCTGAGTCGTCAAATACATGGTACAGAAAATAACTACAACTTTATTACAACAATTGTCGTGCAAAATACAACAACACATATGCTATGAGTTTGGGTACAAATATATACCAACTGTGACTCATGTCCCAACCTTGGATAGCACGTCACAATGACACCTTACATAAAGGTATAGTCAAAAACTATTTTAAAAATTAGAATCTTTGGGAAGTGCTCAAGGAAACCCTCATACATGGGAGGCCATGCTTCTAGGTTATGATAGACATCATATGGCCACAGAATTATCCTTGGTTGACCCAATAGACCCCAAAGAAAAATGAGAAGATTACTATCATATTCTTCCCAATGGCGAGTCTTCTCTTGACATATCATTATCTCCACTGTCTCTAATTGAGAATTATACTTCAACCAAACTCCAAGATCATATAGGTAGTGCTTGTAAATATACTCAACAAGTGGATGTGCACAACCATGTCTTATGATGACACGAGGTTGTGTGTCGTTAGACATCTTGTAGGATAGTGGCAAAACACCCTTCCAACGTTGGGTTCGCTTCACCCTAGATGATTCACCAAATATAACTACTAAATGATGATCACTGTTCTATTCCCCTGTTACCCCCGCTCGACCCAGCTACACTCTTATTACCTGAAAGGAATTGTGAAACAGAAGGGTGAGCACAACTAGCCACCCAGTAAAGAATATCATGACTAAAGATAATTAAATTATCAATAGCATTCATCAGTAATAAATCAGAGATTTAGAACATATGGTAGATGATAAAACTTTTCAACCATAGTTGCAGCGGAACGAGCAATCCATTAGAAGAGTCAAATAGACCATAAAGTCTATTATCTTCTCCATGTTAAAAGTCCACCAACAATATTTTATCCCTGTAACATCAATCAACAGTTCCTTTCCACAATCATATGAATAATTCATAATCATAATTGTGATTCTAAATTTCACATCCAAGACGAATATAATTTTCATCACCTGTCTTTACCTGAAACATCAAATATCATGGTTATACCAAATCACAGTTCATGTTCATAATCATACTAATAAATTCATCTTTGCACCACGGGCCAAAGATATTCATCAACAATTCATCTTTACACTACATGCCAAAGATATTCAACAACAAGTCATCTTTGCACTACGGACCAAAGATATTCATCAACAACTCATCTTTGCACTACAGGCCAAAGATATTCAAAACAAGTCATCTTTGCACTACGGGCCAAAGATATTCATCAACAACTCATCTTTGCACTACAGGCCAAAGATATTCCTCAATAGTTTATATTTGCACAACAGGCCAAATATATTATTATCTCAAAGAAATATATAATCATTTCAGAATTTATATAACCAATAATTATAACCATGTTGATCATTTCACCTTTGCACTTAAGCTAAAGATATTCAATTATAAATTCAATGGTCATGATCATATCAGTCACAATTCAACTTTTCACTACTGGACAAAGAGAACCCTAGTCATGATCATACCAATGATCTACCCATCTTTACACTCAAGTCAAAGAGAAATATCATCATTAGGGTTATAAAAATGTTATATATGATAAAAAAAATAATATGATCAACATATAGTTTTAATCTCAAGAG
>CM029017.1:64091837-64094337 GCA_016801055.1 Panax notoginseng | reverse complement strand
TATTTTATTTTATTTAAAAAAACGAATTTATAAAAAAGAACAGTAAGATTCAATGTTACTTTAATTGGGATTAGAATTTTATTTTTTTATAGCTGAAGTATGGGATAATACACTTTTTAGTCACTGTACTAGGATCGATTTTCATTATAGTTACCGAAATTTTTTTTGTTACAATCGAATAATTGTACTCTCAAAAATTACAAAATAGTCATTATTTTTAATTTCCATTCGAAAAAACGGACAGAATGCTGACTGTGAATATTGACCCGTTATATTTGCTGACGTGGAGGGCAGAAATGCAAGGTAGCAGTTAAGTGGCATCATGTATGTGTAATAATAATAACCATAATTCCAAAACTATTAGTAATTATTTTGAATAATTCCAAAACTAATAATAATATAATAATAATAATAATTTTTAAATAATTATAATAATAGTAATAATAATAATATTTTTAATATTTAATTTTTTTAAAAAAATTATATAAATTATAAAAATATTTTTATATGAATAATAATAATAATAATTTTTAAATAGTAATAATAATAATAATAATAATAATTTTTAAATAATAATAATAACATTTCTTATTATTTTACTAATACTTTTTAAAGGGCAAAAGTGTAATACAAACATAACTAAAATTAATAAAACCAAAACAATTTCCCATACATTAAGTCAAGACAAAATCAAATTAATTAACTAATCAGGATAAAATCAAATTTAAATCAAGTCTAATTAGTTAACTTAACTCTAAAACATTTCTTATTAACAATATATATTAATAACTAAACATAAAAATAAAAAAACAAAACAAAAAATAAGACTAAATCAAAATAAAAATTAGAGCGAAGAATGATCGGTCTTCTTTCAATTAAAATTCCCAAATCAAAAACCCTATAATTCAAATTTTTATCCTTGCAAAGCAGACAATTCATCATCTAAAACTTTTAAACTTGGAATCATCAAAACAGGAGAGTCTTTGGAATACCCAACTCCAACCATTGCAACAATAAAGAGAGAGATAGTGAGATAGTGCAGGTGCGAGTTATAAGGTGGATCGGTGGCTGGAGCCTCTTGAGCCCTGACCCCACCACCATCATCTACACTCATCTTTCACCCTATTACCGCTACTAACCGCCGATCAAAGAGCTAGCCACAAACCCCATCTGTAATCAAAAAAAAAGAATATGGTGTTGAAATCTCGTTTCAAGGGAAGCTTTGTAGTCTATTAATTTGGTTTACGAGTGGCAATTTTTCTTCTATTTCCTCTTCAACTTGGAGTCGATGGCGCTGCTTTTCGTCTATCTGAGTGTACTCGTTGTCGATGGTCCGACTAACTCGTCGATAGATTTGGGCTTGTAGACTACCTTGTAAATTGGTGTTGGTTTGAGATCGATACGCTCTAATCCTTTAAAATGTATTATGTGTCATGCGTGTATAGAAGATGATCCGGATAGGAGTGGTGGTGAGCGGTGGTATAAAGGGAATATGATGAAGAAATCTGAAGTAGACTTCTTTGTGGAAAGAAATGTAATTTGATTTTAACGTTTTGCCCTTATAGTATTATAAAAGAAATATTAATGATTTAAAGTATTATAAGAAATATTAATGATTAAAAATTATTATTATTATTATTATTATTATTATTTATTATTACTACTACTATTAAAAATTATTATTATTATAATTTTGAAATTATTATTATTCTTAATATTATTATTATTATTTTTATTATTCTTAATAATATTATTTTTATTATTATTAATTTTAAAATTATTATTAAGCTACAATTATTTTTATTTTTATAGTATTATTCTTAATAGGAAATTATTATTGTAAAATTATTGTTATTATTTTGTAATTATTATTATTTTTATTAATTAAAAATTATTATTATTATTATTATTGTTATTATTATTTTGAAATATTATTATTATTTAAAAATTATTATTATATTTATTTAAAATTATTATTATTATTCTTAATTTATTATTATTTTTATTATTCTTAATAATATTATTTTTATTATTATTTTTTTTAAATTATTATTAAGATACAATTATTTTTACACATGACAAAATCATATACACATCAGCAAAAAAAACGAAGTCAAATTGCCAACTCTTCGCCAACTCAGCACTTCCGTCCGTTTTTTGGGCGAAAATCGTAAGAATGACTATTTTGTAATTTCTGAGAGTACAGTTATTCGATTGTAATAAAAAAAATTTCGGTAACCACAATGAAAATCGGACCCTAGTACAGTGACCAAAAAGTGATTTATCCCGCTGAAATATTATATACTCCTTTATTTCCAATACCGATGACACAGAATAAACATAAAAAAATATTCTTCTTATTAAATTTTTATTTAACATCACTGGCATTGTAACTTTTTTAAAAAATTTTATAAAACAAATTTATAAAAAAGAAGAATAAGATGTAACATCACTTTGACTGACGTTACAATCTTTTTTTTTTCAAATTTTTTTAAAAAAT